>SNQJ01S0062053.1:14160-28805 GCA_010110895.2 Picea sitchensis | reverse complement strand
CAACATGATGTATACTATCCATCCATGGGTGTTGTATCTGCATGTGCATTTTCCTTCATGTCCAAATACCTTCATCAATCTTGCGGTCCAAAACCCATGACTAGGGTTGACATCAATGACAACAACCAATCTTCCAACAGATTATCAACAGTATTGACCTGTGAATGGGGCCAACGTTGAAATTTTTTCAAAATTTTTCTGTATGAACCAAAATTTGACATGGATAGATTGTTCACATGCCTTGATGATAATGGGAGGTTTTCTAGACTCAAAGATCACTCACACACCCACTCTTTACATTCATCATCTGTTTCGTTCAAAACCAACATCATGCCAATTAGGCCCATGATTTTGGTCGTGGTAAGAAGAAGGAGATAGATGATATTTTGTATTTAAATAATTATTTTGTAGTAATCTTAATCTTTATGGAGCAAAAGAGTACTTAGATGAGAGAAAAAAACAAAGACATAAAATAACTTGAAGCTTGTCATGCAATTAATCAAGTAATTCTTTTATCAACGTGGTTATTGCGCCATACCCTTGCAGTAATAGTAGATTCGGGGATGTTCATCTCAGTCGTGTTTTAAAGAAAACAAATAAAAGACATTGTACTGGGGCTAGATCAGTACATGATGGGAAACAGTAACCTGTGAATGGGGCCAACGTTGAAATTCTTTCAAAATGTTTCTGTATGCACTGAAATTTGACATGGATAGACTTTTCACATGCCTTGACGATATGGAAGGGTTTCCAGACTCAAATATTACTCTCACTCCCACTCTATATAATATCGACCCATCTCGTCCCCGTTTTGTTTTAATTTTCTCGGTCGAGTTTTAAAGGAAACAACTATTTATAATAAAAGATAGTGTACTAGGGATAGAGTACATGATGGGCAATAGTATTGACTTGTGAATGGGGTCAACATTGAAATTTTTTCAAAATGTTTCTATATGCACCGAAATTTGACATGGATAGACTGTTCACATGCCTTGACGATAATGGGAGTGTTTCCAGACTCAAATATCACTCACACACCCACTCTTTATATTCATCGTTTGTGTCATTCAAAACCAACATCATGCCAATTAGGCCCGTGATTTTGGTCATGGCAAGAAGAAGGCAATAGATGAGATTTTGTATTTAAATAATTATTTTGTACTAATATTAATCTTTATGGAGCAAAAGAGTACTTAGATGAGAGAAAAATACAAAGACATAAAATAATTTGAAGCTTGTCATGTGATTAATCAAGCACTTCTTTTATCAATGTGGTTATTGCGTCATTCCCTTGCAGTACTAGTATAAGATGCGGGGACGTGCATCTCAGTCATTTTTTAAAGGAAACAGATAAAAGACATTGTACTAGGGCTATATCAGTACATGATGGGAAACAATAACCTGTGAATGGGGCCAACGTTGAAATTCTTTCAAAATGGCTATGTATGCACTAAACTTTGACATGGATAGATTGTTCGCATGCCTTGGCGGTATGGAAGGGTTTCCAGACTCAAATATTACTCTCACACCCACTCTATATGTCAACCCATCTCGTCCTTGTTTTGTTTTAATTTTCGCGGTCAAATTTTAAAGGAAACAACTATTTATAATAAAATACATTGTACTAGGGATAGAGTACATGATGGGAAACAATATTGACCTGTGAATGGGGCTAACGTTGAAATGTTTTCAAAAAAAAATTGTATGCACAAAAATTTGACATAGATAGACTGTTCACATGCCTTGACGATAATGGGAGAGTTTCCAGACTCAAATATCACTCACACACCCCACTCTTTATATTCATCGTTTGTGTCGTTCAAAACCAACATCATTCCAATTAGGCCCATGATTTTGGTCATGGCAAGAAGAAGGCGATAAATGAGATTTCGTATTTAAATAATTATTTTGTACTAATATTAATCTTTATGGAGCAAAAGAGTACTTAGATGAGAGAGAAAACAAAGACATAAAATAACTTGAAGCTTGTCATGTGGTTAATCAAGTACTTTTTGTATCAACACGATTATAGCACCATTCCCTTGCAGTACTAGTAGATGTGGGGACGTGCATATCAGTCGTGTTTTAAAGGAAACAGATAAAAGACATTGTATTGGGGCTATATCAGTACATGATCGGCAATAGTAACCTGTGAATGGGGCCAACGTTGAAATGTTTTCAAAATGTTTCTGCATGAACTGAAATTTGACATGGATAGACTGTTTGCATGCCTTAATGATATGGAAGGGTTTTCAGACTCAAATATTACTCTCACACCCACTCTATATAATATCAACCCATCTCATCCTCATTTTTTTTTAATTTTCCCAGTCAAATTTTAAAGGAAACAACTATTTATAATAAAAGACATTTTACTAGGGATAGAGTACATGATGGGAAACAGTATTGACCTTTGAATGGGGCCAACGCTGAAATGTTTTCAAAATGTTTCTATATGCACCGAAATTTGACATGGATAGATTGTTCACATGTCTTTGTGATAATGGGAGGTTTTTCGGACTCAAAGATCACTCACATACCCACTCTTCATATTCATCATTTGTGTCGTTCAAAACCAACATCATGCCAATTAGACCCATAATTTTGGTCATGGTAAGAAGAAGGCGATAGATGAGATTTCGTATTTAAATAATTATTTTGTACCAATATTAATCTTTATGGAGAAAAAGAGTACTTAGATGAGAGAAAAATACAAAGACATAAAATAACTTGAAGCTTGTCATGCGACTAATCAAGTACTTATTTTATCAACGCGGTTATTGCACCATGCCCTTACAGTACTAGTATAATATGTGGGGTCGTGCATCTCAGTCGTGTTTTAAAAGAAACATATAAAAGACATTGTATTGGGGCTAGATCAATACATGATGGGAAACAATAACCTATGAATGGGGCCAACGTTGAAATTCTTTCAAAATGTTTTTGTATGCACTGAAATTTGACATGGATAGACTGTTCACATGCCTTGACGATATGGAAGGGTTTCTAGACTCAAATATTACTCTCACACCCACTCTATATATTGACCCATCTCGTCCTCGTTTCATTTTATTTTTCCCGGCCGAATTTTAAAGGAAACAACTATTTATAATAAAATACATTGTACTACGGATAGAGTGCATGGGGCCAAAATTGAATTTTTTTCAAAATGTTTATGTATGCACCGAAATTATGGCCAAAATATGATTTTGCCTCAAAACTTTTTTTTTAACATAGGGCATCATCTTCCTATGTGGCAATATAATAACGTGGTTGTTGATATGGAACCCCTGGGTCCACATAGAACCCTGAGGGGATGTCATGTCATCCCTCCAACCACCCTATCCCTACTTTTTCATCCTCCCATCCCCTTCCTTCTTCCTCCTCTTCTTCGTCTTTCTTACTTCTTCCTTTATTTTCTTTATTACATGCCTCACCCATTCTTGGATACCAAATGGCACCATCGCATTAGCCCATGCTACTAGTGGGGTCCATCCATTTCCCTCTTTCCCTAACATGTATCTTCCCCATCCCCAACCTAAATCCACAGTGGGGTTCCTTTACGGGTCTTCGATATGTGCTCAATTTATACCAATCAAACATGATTGGCGATAGATAGGACAATGAGGGATGAGAATATATCAAGGATATATGTGGATATTATATATCGATATGGAGGAACGTTAATGAAATAAAAATCTTTAATGCCACCAAACCGCCCTGTATATATTTTTCATGCTCTCATTGAAATCAGAGCATATTGCAACTTTACTAAACTACCAACAAATAGCTCTAATATCGCTTATGGTTTTAAGTCTTCCACCTTGTCAGTAATGGCCCCCTTCGTCACCCCTCGGGCCTGCCACCCTACATAACACACCTCATGATATTTCCACCATGACAGACCACCCCACCTCCATGGCATTCATTGTCACCACCATTACGTCACTCAACATGTGGCCTCCACGTCACCATGTACAGAAAATTCCCAAATTTTCCCAAAACTTCAAAAATGTTTATTTTCAAGAAATGTTATTTGGCCACCCAAGCACCCTCCAACTTGACCTATGATAAAGTAATTACAATTTGGCATGTTTTTCATCCCATATGGTCGAAGTTCTACAACCGATGCTTTGATACCAATAGGTAACATACCCCTTACCTGGGTACCTCAAAATTCATGTTCTTAACGGATTTCAAAATTATGATACTAATTAATAAATGCAAGAAGCATGATACAGGCACATGCAATAATCAAGAACCATGTATATATATAATTAATGTTTCTTGTGTCAGCAAAAAAGAATGTTATAAACTCAGCACAGAGAAACAAATACACAATGAAAATATAATTTACAAAGAAACATAAATAAATTATCTTTTAAAGAAAAACTTCATCGACTCGATGTAGACATCATATGTTACACCCAACCTTAGGCTTTGTTTCACATTCACTCTCTACAACAGGCCACCCTCAAACTGAGACTATAAATCCACAAGGACGGATGCCTAGGTCGACTCTAAAACACACACACCAACCAACTATCAAGCTCTCAAGTTTACTCAACCACACAACAAATATTATTTTTCCATCTCTCTTTCCCCCCTAAGCTTGCACAACCCAAAGAATTGAACCCCCTTCTCTGTAATGCAATCCCTTAGGTTGTTCCATTTCTTTCCAAGGCTCCAGTGCTATTAGGAATGAAATCTCAATGTTGGAAACTCCAAGGAGTTTTAGTTGTGGATATTTCTTTCACAATTGCCATCATTCTCATGTATAGAGACATTAAATTCTTGTTGGAATAACCAATAGTTACCTACAACTAACTAACAATGGCTCTCTACCTCTAGCATTTCTTTCCCATGCCAAAATAAGAACAAGAGTGAGTGAGAATGAATGAGGGAGGAATGGAGAATGAGAAAGGAACCCCCAACAACCAAAAATCATGGTTAATATATTTGCATGCAATAATGCACCATGTGGCTTCCCGAAGAAGCTAATGTAACCACTTTCCCAACTAATTTTCAAGATGGGTTTAATAAAATATAATAAATTTGCTTAGCCCCTTTAGCCCCCTCTCTCATGGAATCATATACGCCTATGACTCTATCCTTATTCATCTTGCAGACAATGACACATTTTTATTATTAATATTCAAAGTATTACATTGCTAGGACCTTTGGCCTTTCGATGTTACAAACACTCTGGCCTTTCATCAAATAAACAAAAATACATTATTAATATGGAGACTCAAAATTAGGGTATTACAAACACCCATATTGGCTTTATGGAAATAAATAAATAAATGCTCAAATGCAAACATGCCCAAAAATTATGTACCAAATTGTATTTATTTATGATAAAAGGTTTATCACGTACCTATTTTCCCTATGATATGTTCTAATGTTGAAAAAGGGAAAAGAAGACAAAAGGGAGTAACAACCCTATAATTGTATTAATTTTTCACTTAAAAATAATAACAATATCAATGAACTTTACTTTTGGTTATGCAACCCTTCATCTTCTATTTATTTGAAATTGGATCACTAACTTGGGCATGGGAAGAAATCAGGAGATGAGAATGCCTTGTATATTAATACGGGTGTGCGAACCTGGCCAGATGTTATACTAAGGTAACTCAAGGCCCAATATAATTTATATTGGTTTGGTGTGAGCAAGTTAGATCTCCCTTAATGACTTCTTAAAGGCCCAAGTTTGGCATTATCAGAGGTAAGTCATTTCACTTGTACTTTTATTTAAATGAATTTAACGAATGAAATATATTCTCAATTATTGGGTAAGTTGAATATTGATTTACATTTTAATTATAATTATGTAATGAATTGAGTTTCTTGGATATTATACTCTGTGTGTATTCTTATGCTATAAATCACATTAACTGATAACATGCATTCTTTTCATTCTTTATAGGGATGATTAGTATATGAATCATGAATTAAATAAGGAATTTTAAAGTAGGAAAAAAATCCTCTCATTTGGTATCACAACTTGAATTTATATTTCTCAATATGAATAAACCAATAGTACAAAGAAAAGATAAGATGTTCATAAATATTGTTACCCGATTTTATTTTATCCATTGATCAGTTTGTCTAGTAATACCCACTTCACATTCATGAATTACAAAAGAATATAAACCATGAATATTGTACTATTGATATATTTTCTCTGGTTAAACTTGTAATGCATGATAATACTTTGTTGTAACTAGGGTTTTATCACACATCCAAGAAATGACTACATTGAAAATATACACACATAAATACTTAAAGATGCATGTGGGAAGGTTAACCAACCAAGTTCTTATCCATTCTTCCTAAGGATTTTTGCAATCAAGAATACGGTTGGAGCGGTTGTACCCACTCCAACTAATCATTCATTAGGTTCTATTTATCATATAATTTATTGCATATACATTCATATATTCACTTATTATATTGTTTAATGTCTTAATACATTGCATGATAACTTTTATAAGGGCCTAATAGGCCTCCCAACATCTCCCGGGACCTCAAAGTCTTGCTTTGTCCTGAAGAAACTATGCAGCGACGTCCTAGATATCTGCTCCTATCAAAGTATCCTTACTATGAATCAACAATGAATATTGATATGCATAAGGAAACCAACCAAAACAACCACCACTTGTATATCAAGATACACGTATGCAAGGTTCTATCATGATCTATTACTCTTTAGCCTATGTATTCAATCTAGTAGGTTCCTATACAATTAATGAGTCTCACATCACTTTTCTCCCACCCAAAAATGGTCTTCTTGATCCTATTGTTACACCACACTCTGTGGTGCCACCAGAGTGGTGAGTGGTTCATCTTCTATGCTCATATTGCACATGCACAACACTCATAGAAAGAATGGTTCGTTTGTCAATGTGAGTGTTAATCCCTAATTCATGGCACATTACCCCTTAATTTGGGAATATTACATTAGTATTGTTATTTTATTTATGTCAGATTGGGTCCATTATTTGTAATTGTACCAAGGAGACCTTTTTCATTTGGAATCATCTTGTAATTGTGAATTCATATAATGTATAAGGATGTTTCCCCCTCAAAGAGGATTATTATCTGAATTTCTCTCTTTTTCAAGGCGTTGAGTACTTATTCTGAGGTTTTTATGTTATTTTGATATTTGGTTCTTAACATTTGGTATCAGAGCTAGCCAATCCTCGGGACTGGCTTCTTCAAAACAAGTCTTCTTGGAATTTTCAATACAAAAAAAAAATCTGGAAGGTTTCAAGATATGGAATTTATATGGTGTAGAGGTGACATATAGAGATAAATTGTCACAAAATTTCAGATATTGGTTCATTATATTTTTTGATATATATTATATTCAAGTTACGGTTTTTAACTAGTCCTGAAACTAGTCTGAAACAAGTCTTCTTGGAATTTTTGCTCCCAATTTTTTTGGATTGGTTTCAGGTTCTAAAATTTTTACAGTACGAAGGAGGCATAGTGAATTATATTGTGTACAAATTTCAGCCATTTATTCATTGTACTCTTAAAGTTATTCCCTGAGGAAATTAGGGTTTTTGGCTCGTCCAAATTTCAGTCTAAAATAGGTGTTCTTGGGAAAATTGTTATATATGAATATACAGACCTCCAAATTGCATGTGACCTATTCCATTGGTTAGGTTATGGAAAAAAATTGTACTCGTGTGAATTTCAAGTTCTGAAGTGAAGATAGTGACACATGTCATTCCGTACAAGTTCACTCTCTTGAAAGGGAAAAAATCAAGACATCTTGGGAAAGTTATCATAAATTTCTATTGGAGAATCCAATCTTGATCTAACCTATCGGGTTGGAAAGAAGACACATAAAGCTACCTCGGGTATAAATTTTAGACTCAGAAGGGTCGAAATTGCAGAGCTACAGCCATTCCCAAAGGTCAGCTARCAAAACTGTCTCCAAATCAAGGTTTTAAAAGGTGTGTTTTTGTTTTGGAAATTTGCATATCTTTTGACTAAAAGATCCAATTCAGGTGATTCAAAAAGTGGAATAAAGTGGGATAAAAGGAGTATCGCATAAATTTGGGAGAATATTAGGGTTTTCAGGTACAGATATATTTCAATGTCTTTAAACATAATATTTGTTGTTACTTGTCAGCGCTACAACCCGGGGACTATGTGGTTATTTCGCGTACCTAGAGTATATCAAAAGGCCCCTTTTGAATGGTTGCGCATTAGACAACACTACTATGGATTTGAGCTCCCACGTACCTGGCATATATCGGGAGATCCCATAGAATCTTGAGATCAACTGAGTAAATCATTTGGTTGTCTTGTTTCTATAGTACACAGATAACAACACTCAGGGAGATCACTCTCTAGTACCTGGGTAGTCGGATAGTACGGCTAAAGGCATGGTCAAGCCTCCTTAGTTAGTGCCCTAAGATATTGGGTTGAGTATTATTGTTGAACCTGGCATGTATATCAAAGAGCTATAGCACCTTACACTCCCTTGTTTGTGAGGATATCTGCCTAAGCCAATTAGGAATTCCTACCTTGCACTGATACTTTTCCAACATGCCACCAAAAAAGGGAACTTCTACACCAAAAAATCCCTCAAATAGTCCTACTTGAAATCTTAATGAAGGTGAAGAAATGCGCAAGGAAATAGATGATTTACAAAAGAAGGCAATAACAAAAGATGAAATACAAAGGATGATGGATTAAACTGAAGCTAAGTTGGAAGTGATGATGCATACTAAGATGGATGGATTAAAATAGGAGATCATGAAAGGGTTGAAAAAGTTGTTAATAGAGAGGCCACCTGAAAGTGACAATGTATCCCATGAAATTCATGATGAGGAAACAAGGAAGATGAATCAATACTGGAGAATCTCCATGATCCAGGTGGATATTGGTGGACACCCACTTATTCAACAGGCTCAAAAAACAGTTTTCCATCTTGGCATTTTTTCAGCAGTTTTTCGAGTTCCAAACTTTCGGGGCCATTTTGAGGCCCTAAATGACACTTTTTGGGGATTTAGGGCCCAGGTGACTGCCAAAAGCACGTACCTGGGCTAGTCAAAAATCGTTCTTCTCAGTTAGACCTTTCCAACAGTGTATCGAGCGCCCCAAACAGAGATCATATGCAAAAGTTACTCCCAGGGGAAGTTGAAGTATCAACTACCCTCATTGGGGCCCGTAAACCTTTTGTCTTTTCATCTTTCGGGGTTAGGTTTTGGGATTTTACTTATGTTTAAAATGCCTTTGGAGCCTCATTGTAACAATCATCTTCTTGCAAATGCAGGTATCTGTCACATCTCTTCTCATAGATAAGCTGCCACCATTTTAGCAAGTCTTTCACTCTGTATTTTTACAGTCTTTGTACATTTTCACTCATTAATAGAAATTGTGTTTTATTGTATCTCTGTGTTTATGGTTTCATCTCTGATACATTTATGTTATATTATTGGATATCCGAGATATCTCTGTATATTTATTTATTATATCTTCGCTCTCATTTTGTGCTGAAAATAATCTGGATCACTCCAACTTTGGGTTGAAGACCAACCACTTTCCTAAGATCGATATGAGAAAGTTTAATGGAAAGGATCCAATCACATGGATACTCTAAATGGAGCAGTTCTTTGATCTACATGATGTGCCTCAAACACAAAAAGTACAAATTGTGTCCTTATATTTAGAACCTAACCAGTTTGTGTGGTATCGATGGCTTTGTTCTCGAAAATCACTTGTCACTTGGACAACTTTCATGGAAGAAATGATAGCACACTACGAGGATACAAGGAGAAATGCCTTCTTCATCCAATTGATAAATCTCAAGAAAAAGGGTTCAGTTGCGGAGCACATTAATAAATTCCAAAGATTGAATATAAAGGTAACATATATTCCAGATGAGCACATGATTGATGTCTTCATAGGAAATTTAAAGGATAACATTCAACAGGACGTTCTCCTTTGGGAACCCAAATCATTGGAGAATGTGTGCAAGGTGGCGATAAATGTTGAAAGTAAAAATGTGGCTATGGCTACTAGAAGGATGACCCATAACATCTATCGAGAGAATAATGTTCCTTCTTCTAAACCACCTCAACCTACAAGGTTAACACATCAACAATTGGAGGAAAGAAAAGAAAAAAATTTATGCTTTAATTGTTACAGAAAGTATGGTAAGGGACATATGTGTGGTGAGAAGAAATTATTCTACATAGATTGTGAAGAGGAAGAAGAACAAGAACAAGAACACGAACCATCTCAAGATGAATATGTAGAAGAGATTTATCTTGAAGAGATGACTCCCACCATATCATGTCATGCATTGGTTGGAATTAACACTCCTCAAACCCTCAAGATCGAAGGATATATCAAAAAGAAAAAGGTAATAGTGCTCATTGAATTTGGTAGTACTCATAATTTCATTCATTATAAATTAGCCAAAGCTCTCAATTTATTTATATATCTAGCACCAGAGTTTCAAGTAATGATTGCAAATGGAGGAACTATCAATTGCTCAGGAAAATTCCATAAGATCAATCTTACTATGGGGTAATATGTAATGAATAGTCTAATAATTTCTATACCCATGGGTGGTGTTGATGTCGTACTAGGGGTCCAATAGTTACAATCATTGGGAATGGTGGATTTTAATTTTCAAGAGCTTTTCATCAAATTTTCATTAGAAGGAAAGGAATTTGAGTTAAATGGTATCACAGGGAAACCTAGTAAGGTGGTAAGCTCTAATGGCATGACAAGACTATTGAAAAAGTGGGATCAGGGTGTAATTGTATAACTATGCTCACCAGATGTTCAAACATCTAAGCCATATATTCCCCTAGATCTCTAAGGGATCATTGATAAGCATTCGAAAGTATTTGAATATATTCCCATAGGTCTTCCACCCACTCACGATCATGATCATGTTATTCACTTAATTCTTGGGAGTCCTCCTCCTAACATCAGGCCTTACATATACCCTTATGCCCAGAAGAGTGAAATTTAGCGTATAGTTGAAGAATTGTGGACTCTCATTCAAAGGTTGCAGCAGGATTCTAGTGCATTTGATACATTTACATGGGAAAATGATTCATTATGGTAAAAATATCTCTTATATTTGTAAGAACTCCCAAATCAAACAAAAGGTACTTTCGGAATTGCACACCTCTCTAGCTGGAGGGTACTCGGGATTTTTGAAAACCTATCACAAGGTCAAGTGGGAATTTTTTTTGGATGGCCTCAAAATTGATGTTCAAAGGTTTGTGGAAAACTTTTTGGTTTTCCAACAAAATAAGGTGGAAATAATTAATACCTCGGGTTTTTTACAACCATTATCCCTTCCAAGTCAGCATTGGGAGGAGGTTTCCATGGATTTCATCACAGGGTTACCAAAGTTTGAAGGAAAGAGTGTCATCATGGTGATTGTTGATAGAATTACCAAGTATGCACACTTTTGTGCACTCTCTCATCCTTTCAAATTGAGTACAATTGCTACCGCATTCATGGAGACCGTTCAAAAGATACATGGAATCCGAAAGATTATTGTAAGTGATAGAGATACCATCTTCATTGGACATTTTTGGACAAAATTATTTTCTTGTTTGGGTACTCAATTGGCTCATAGCTCATCTTATCATCCTCAATAAGATGGACAAACTGAGATAGTGAACAAATGTATGGAAGGATACCTTCGTTGCTTTGTCTCTGATAAACAAACAAAATGGTTCAAGTGGTTACCCTTGGCAGAATGGTGGTATAACACTTCCTTTCATACTGCAACAAAAATGACACCATTTATGGTGCTTTATGGATATCACTCACCATCCATCACTTCTTCTCTAAGAGAAAAATATAAGGTTCAAGCAATGGAATATCACATCGAGCATCAACAACAAGTTCTCCAACTCTTAAAGGGAAGCTTGACCATGGCACATAATCGAATGAACCAACAAGCAGATCAACATCGCAGTGAAATAAGTTTTGAAGTAAGGGATTGGGTATTTTTAAGACTAAAACCGTACAAACAAATGTCCCTCAAGCAAGCTAATAAGGATAATAAATTATCACCGAAGTACTATGGCCCTTATAAGGTGTTGAAAAATGTTGGTACTATGGCATACAAATTGGAACTGCTTGCATCTTCGCAAGTACACCATATTTTCCATGTTTCATGCTTAACGAAGGTTATAGGTGACAAGATCCCAGTTCAAACTATATTGCCAGAACTTGACGAGGAAGAAAAAATCATATTGTATCTTGAAGCTATCACTGACACAAGAATTCGTTGGCTGAGGAATAGATCAATTTCGGAGTATTTCATTAAGTGGAAGAAACTGCTTGTTGAATATTCCACACGGTAAGATGATTATTTTATATAGAAGCATCCAGAACTACTCAAGTTTTGCGGACAACACTTGGCTGAAGAGAGGGGCATGTTAAGCCCTAATTTGTGGCACGTTACCCCTTAATTGGGGCATATTACATTAGTATTGTTATTTTATTTATGTCAGCTTGGGTCCATTAGTTGTAATTGTACCTCCTAGTCTCCTATATATACCAAGGACACCTTTTCATTTGGAATCATATTTTAATTGTAAATTCATATGATGTATAAGGAGGTTTCCCACTCAAAGAGGATTATTATCCGAATTTCTCTCTTTGTCAAGGCGTTGAGTACTTGTTCTGAGGTTTTTATGTTATCTTGATATTTGGATCTTAACATTGAGCAACTTACTTTGTATTATTCCTACCTACCATTTCTTTTCCTTCTAGCCTTCAAGGTCACAACCTAAGCAACTGCTCTACAAATCATAATACCAAGGGGCTCAATCATTTCAATCATTTTTGTGCCATCATATTTTTATTTAGGCTCTTTATGTGTGTGTCATCTAATGTCTCTTTATTGAATGCTTTATTCTCTTGTCATTATAGTCAGAATATTATAATCAATCATGTCTACAAGTCATTTCTCCAATCAAAGTCTCAATCAATACTGCTTAGTTTCTCTCTTTGCAAAAATTCTCAATCAATGGTCAACCTTAGGCTCCAATATCTCTTAATCAATGCTCAACTCTAAGGCTCCAATATCTCTCAATCAAGCACCTATTCAAATGTTCATTGTCCATGTGTTTACTACTTGGTCGAAATGTTCAATCATAACTCTGCAAAGTGCTTTACTTTTGTGAAAATGGTTGTTGCTTATTCGCAATCTCTCTGTAATATGTTGAACTCTTTCTTTTGCTTCCTAGTTGATCAAGGGTATTATTTAATGGTTTCTCTATAATTTTAGGTCTTTGGAAATGTACTAGAGTCTACAATTTATATTTACATGAAAGATGACTTTGACTCACTTTTCTAGAACTCTATTCATGCATGACTTGACTTGACTCAATCCCAATGACTAGACTTTACTTCTATGACTCTTTGACTACTAATATGATTCTCTATACTTTAATTGTTAGTATGACTCAAAACTCTTTTGTTAGTACTAGGCATCACTAACTTGACTAGTTTTTTGTCGACTTGATCTTGATTTTCATTAATGAAGAACTAACCTTGTCGACTAGCAATTGACTTATAGTACAAAATCAATTGCATTCAAGACTAAATCAAATGACCAATACACCCAACAACACTTTTTTCAACTACTAAAATTGTACTTGACTTGGAATATCCTTCATGTATCTTTTTCCACAACTTTTATAAAAGGGACTCCATATGCATTACAATCATGTGCTTTTTATAGTTACACTAGTACATATTGGAAAAAATTTGACATTTTATTTGCGACGTTATAGACAAAATTGGCCATACTGTCGAAAAATAGAGGAAAAAAAAAATTCCATATTGCCCGATAATGTCGCAAGTGCGACATAATACAAACAAATGTTATTATTGCGATGAATACGTCGCTATTGTGATGCCATTGGATTGTTGTCTCTCTTGCGACATTGGTAAAATAGTCGTCGCAGTTGTGACATTATGGAAACTATTTTTCCCCCTCCAATGGTCACCTAGTATTTGACCAAGTCAACTTTGATTTGGTCAACAATCGTCGGAATTGTGACGTTAAAAAATCTATAAATATGTTGCATTTTATGGATGTTGCGACAAGTTTGCTATAACAACGACACTTAAAAAAGGGTTTAAGAAGGTCTTCTTGGCGAACAAAAAACAGGTATTTTTTTCAGTATATGTCTATGGGGAAGAATGTCAGAAAACATTAGAGCTGGGAAAATAATTAAAGAGGGTGAAAAGGGTGACGGTAAATGTTATTTCCCTTGCAAAAATTGTTGTACTAGATGTCCCGAAAGAGTTTTAATAGCAACAGCTAAAAAACATTGTAGAAAATATGGGCACATGAACGGGGGATCAAATGAATATCATCCCATGGTAATTAGCTATATATACATTTATTATTTGTGTAAATTCTAACCTTGTACAATATCTACTACAAACTGATATTCAGAAAAGATACAATGGCAAATACAAACATTACACAGAGATTTTTCACCTGGAAACCCAAACCGGGAAAACCAGCATATATTATATTCATACATTGTGTTACATTGTTTACAATACAATATACATATAGGAGCCAGCAGCATCCAAAACCCTAACCCAATGACCTGGATTAGTCC
>SNQJ01S0062052.1:41615-53424 GCA_010110895.2 Picea sitchensis | reverse complement strand
AATATGATAGAAATGTGATTCATGATGGGAGGATGAACACATACACCCTGGAGAAGAATGGGAGGACACACATGTTACGTCCAATAAAGGATAAGGAGGTGAAGCCGGAAGTAAGCAACACAATACTTCTCATGAGTGGGAAGGAACTCCTTACAAAGGTTAAGAAGGAGGAGGATCCACAGTTCATTGTGGTCAGAAAACCAAAGATTGTTTTAACTAGCACAAGAGTGGATGATTTTCCAGAAGAAGTTCAGGAACTGTTGGAAGAGTTCACTGATATAGTAGTGGATGAATTACCTCATTCGTTGCCACCGATGAGAAGTGTGAGTCATCATATCGATCTCATACCCGGAGCCAGTTTGACAAACAAAGGCGCGTACATATTGATTCTGCAAGAGAATGAAGAGGTCAAAAGACAAGTCCAGGATTTGTTGGAAAAAGGTTTCGTCAGGGAAAGCTTGAGTCCGTGTGTTGTTCCGACGGTACTCAGTCCGAAGAAAGACAGAGGCTGGAGGATGTGCACTGATTCAAGGGCGATTAACAAGATAACCATCAGGTACAGATTTCTATTACCGAGAATGGATGATTTAATGGATTTCTTAAGTGGAGAAAAATTATTTTCAAAGATTGATTTGAAGAGTGGATATCACCAGATTCGCATGAGAGAAGGTGATGAATGGAAAACAACATTCAAGACAAGAGAAGGTTTGTATGAATGGCTTGTTATGCCATTTGGATTAACAAATGCGCCAAGTACCTTTATGAGGTTGATGAATGAAGTCCTGAAGTATTTCATCGGAAAATTTGTTATCGTATATCTGGATGATATACTGATTTTCAGTAAAACGGAGGATGAACATATAAAGCATTTGGCCATTGTGATGAAGAGATTACAACAAGAGAAGTTGTTGATAAACATAAAGAAGTCCTCATTCATGAAGACAAAGCTCATTTCTTTGGGGTTTGTTATTTCGGCAAATGAGTTGAGGATGGATCCAGATAAGGTGGAGGTAATCAATAATTGGCCATCACCAAGGAACATATTTGAGGTGAGAAGTTTTCATGGGTTGGCTAGCTTCTACCGAAAATTCATTAGGAATTTCAGTGGAATTAGTGTAGCAATGATGGATACAGTGAAGAAAATACATAAATCTTTTCACTGGACTGAAGAGGCTGAGAAGAGTTTCAATTTGTTGAAACGGAAGATTACAGAACAACCAATTTTGGTCTTGCCGGATTTTCAAAAGACATTTAAGGTGAAATGCGATGCAAGCGGGTTTGCAATAGGAGAAATCTTAAGTCAAGATGATAGACCAATTGCATATTTCAACGAGAAGATGAATGAAGCGAAGGTGACGTATTCCACATATGATAAGGATTTTTATGCCATCATCCAGGCATTGAAGAAATGGAGGCACTATTTGATTCCGAAGGAATTTTTTTTATATAGTGATAACCATGCATTGCAGTTTGTGACTCAACAGGAAAAGTTGAATCATAGGCATGTTAAATGGGTTGAATACATGCATAATTTCACTTTTGTGATCAAACATATTTATGGTGCTTCTAACAAAGTTGTAACAAAGTTGTTGATGCTTTGAGCAGGAAGTGTTTGCTGTTGCAAGAGTTCAAAGTCAAGACGTTAGGTTTTGATGATCTCAGAGACATGTACGCAGATGATCCAGACTTTAAGGAAGTGTATGAAGCAGCCGAGAATCTAGTTCTCAGAGATAGCAGAAAATGGGTCGAATACATGATCTAGGAAGGATTTCTATTTAAAGGCAATCAATTGTGTATTCCAAATTGTTCCATGAGGGAGAATCTGCTGAAGGAGAAACATAGTGGAGGATTGGCCGGACACTTCGGTCATGATAAGACATTCGCGAAGCTGAGCGAGTCATACTTTTGTCCAGGGATGAGATCAGAGGTCAAGAGGTTCGTCGACAGATGCATGATTTGCCAGCATTCAAAGGGAAGGAAGCAGAATGCGGGTTTTTATCAACCATTTCCCATACCTGAGAGGCCGTGGGATGAAATTAGCATGGATTTCATATTGGGATTGCCAAGGACGCAAAGAGGATTTGATTCGATCTTTGTGGTAGTGGATAGATTTTCCAAGATGGCACATTTTATCCCATGTCAGAAAACCAGTGACACGACACACATCGCGAACCTGTTTTTCAAAGAAGTCGTTCGACTTCATGGCTTACCAAGGAGTATTGTTTCGGAAAGAGATACAAAGTTCATAGGGCACTTTTGGAGGACATTATCGAAGAAGCTGGGGACTAACTTGTTGTTTAGTTCAGCTTATCATCCTCAGACAGATGGATAGACAGAAGTGGTGAACAGAAGTCTGGGAGACTTGCTGAGGAGCCTGGTGGCAGAGCACCACAACAGTTGGGACAATACATTGCCGCAGGCAGAGTTTGCGTATAAAGACTCAGTGAATCAGAGCATAGACCAAAGTCCATTTCAGATTGTTTATGGCACGAAACCGAGAGGAGTTTCTGAATTGAGAGATTCAGAATAGATTGCTACTAGGAGCGCTAGTGCAGAAGAATTCGCGGAGGCGATGAGAGAACTTCACAGCTAGGTGAAGGAGCGATTGCAGAATTCAAGTCAGGAGTATAAGCGGAGATCAGATCAGCACCGAAGATGACTCCAATTTGAGGTTGGTGACTTGATTCTAGCACACTTGAGAAGAGAAAGGTTCCCGAGAAAAATAGACCATGCAAGGTCTTGAAGAAAATTGAGGATGAAGAAAAATAGACCATGCAAGGTCTTGAAGAAAATTGGAGAGAATGCTTATGATATTGAATTACCCGATGGGATCAGAATTTCTCTTATATTCAATGTCTCATATTTATACCCATACAAAGTTGGGGAAGTAGGAACAAGTGATGAACAGTCAGAGGTTCAGTGGCAGAAGTAGATGTTGGTTGCAGAGAAGTCACAGATGGAGCAGATACTGGATAAACGAGTGGGTAAGAAGACCAGAAGGAAAGAATATTTTGAATATTTGGTCAAGTAGAAGGGCCATCCAGTTGAATATGCCAGCTGGGAGACTGAAGCAGAGATTCTGAAGCATGGACAGACCGTGCAGGAGCTCATGGACAAGATCCCATGAAAGTTTTCAAGCGAGGGAGTATGATGCAAGAGCATCTCTCACAACAAACGAGCCAGCGTGGAAACCAAAGGACAACTGGACAAGCCCAGCCAAATTTTTGAATTTCCCTTGAAGTTGATGTGCCAAATATAAATGAGATCATTTAATGAAGGCACCTTGGTATAATGTAATCATACCTTGAGCGCCCCGCTCTCGTCTGAAGTAGATGGAGGCATTTATAGTAGTTAATGCAGGTAGATAGAAATTTAATTCTAGATTAGACTGTTTGAGAGCGTAAGAGGGAAACGGGGTATAGACACCCTCAGTGTGCATTGTAAGATAGTTAGAAGCATTGGAGCATAGAGAAGAAGCAGAGAGATGTGTAGAAACACCCATGTACAATTATTTGGATTAATATAAGAAGTTGATTCAAGTTCATGGCATTGTGTTGTTCTCTGTGTATGTGTGTTGATTGATATGCTCATGAATGTTTGCTTCTTGTTATACATTTGCTTTGATATGTTGTGTATATGATTTCATGTTCTAAGTGAAGTCTGAAAGGAAGTAGAAGAAATGAGTTTCAATTGTTTCTCTATCTGAGCAAGGATTCCTGCAAGGAGTGCAGTTGAAGTCATTCGCAAGGAGTGCGTTGACAGAAGGCTCAGATAGTTTAACTCTTGTTCTCGTTCACCCATAAGTGAAATTGGGCTATAGGAGTCGTGCAGGGAGTGCGCAGGCTAAGGAAAGTCTCAGTTGTGAATCTAAGCAAAGCATTGAAGGACTGTTGCTGCAGGAGTGCGCAGAGTTGAAGGAAATCAACACTTGGAAGTGTTTGAGGATTGTCGCAAGGGGTGCATGCAAGAGTCTTCGTGGAGACTCAGAATTGTGTGAATCTTAGGAAGGACAAGGCTTCCAAGCTCGTCGAAGAGAAGCACAGGGAGTTTGTGCCATGGGAGTGTTTGAACAGGCGTTGTAAAGTTACGCACAGGAAGACCAGTTTTCAGAGAGGAATACTGGGTTCACCCCGTAGAAAAATTCAAAGAGGAAGAGATCGACGGTTAGGATCTTGAGGGGAAGATTTGCAAAATCCCACCAGCCGTTGGATCTGCCAAAGAAGCAAGGAGGTTACGACCATGTTCGGAGTTCAAGATCCAGGGGTCGTGAGTCGTTGGATCTCATTCAGAAATCCCGTCAGTCGTCAGATCGGATAGGAGGTGCATGGGGTTTAACCCTTCTCCCGCCAGGCAGAAGTCCCAACAACCATCGAGATATTGGTGTTCGTGAAATCGGGAGTCACAAGAGAAGAAGATCGGGAATTTTCCTGGTAAAAGTCCTGGGAAGGATCTGAGTCTTCCATTTGTGGAGACGCGTGGCAGACATCGAGGCATCGGGAGTCGGGATATCGACATTCCTATGGACAGGAGATCGGGTAAGTCCACCTTGAAAACCTCGACACAAATCTGGGCCATCCATCTGAGAGAGGACGCGTGTCATGTGATCGTCCATTCTGGAGATCCGGGCACTACAAATCGGTATATCGGCACTCAGGAAATTGGAGTTGTTGAGGTCATGAAAATCGAGACATTAGAAGTCTCGAAAACGCGAGGAGTAATCTGGACCGTCCATTAGAGGAGGACGTGCCGCAACAATCGGAGCCATCGGGGAAAGTCGTGACAGGAAGTCGTCTATCGTCATTTGGGTCATCGGGATATAGGGGATCCTGGTGACAAGGTGTTTATGAATTTCAGAATCGCGAAGTCCGAAACCCCAACAAGGAGGGAAGTGCCATCGTGTGGCCAGCTTTCAGCATATCAGAGAAGTGGGAAGTGTCGTTCAAGGGGCCAGCTGTCAGCATAGCGGAGAATCAGGATTCGAAGGATCGGGAATCCCGTGAGCCAATGCATTGCGGCATTGAAAAGATTGAAACCCCGACGAAGAGGTAAGACTGCGGTCACGGGGATAACGGTCATATTGGCCAGGAGCCTAGCCAGGAGAGCTAGTGCGTAAAGAGCGCATCTGGATTCGAGGAATCGTGAATCGTGAGGGCATGTGTATTTGGACATTGGAAATTCTGAAACCCCGATGAGGAGGTATGGTTACGGTCATATAGGGGGAAGGTCACGTGGGCCATGATCTTAGCCTAGAGGTCTAACGGAAGTTGGAGCACATCAGGATTTTAAAGCCCAAAACCTCGAAAGAAAGATAAGGCCGCGGTCTTATGAATTAGAGGTCACATGGACCCAAGCATAGCCAGGAGGGGCTAGGATGAGAAGAGATAATCGGGGAATTTTCTCATCGGAGATCAGGGATTCAAGAGGTAAATAACTCTCAACGTCGGGGACCACGAAACCCTGAAACCCGATATTACATTCCCTGTGGGGAATTTGTTCATGGTCGTCCAGAAGGCCGTGACAGGGTGAAGGAAAGACCTGTGGGTCCATTTCGAAGGAGATTCCAGTGGGATTCAGAAGAGACATTCTGGATCGAGGGAGAAATTTGAACGATCCTTAAGACTGGGAGGTCAGGCGCGGGACCTGCTGAGGTAGGTGCCTAGGTGGACGCCATAAAAAAACCACAAAAAAACTGTTTTTATAAATTTGCAGGAACCGACCTATTGTTAAAATTGTTTGTAAGAACCAACCTATTGGAGACACCAATCCCCTCCATTGTTTGTAGGAATTGACGTACTGGAGACACCAATCCCCACTGTTTCTTATAAGAACCAAACTAATTACAAGTTTACAAGTTCTTCATATGCATTTCCTTCACTAGTCTGCTTGTTTCTTATGCCTTCACCAAATATGCTCTACACTTGTTAATTCTTCTTTCTCTATATCTAATATGCACTTGCTACTTCCGTTTTCACCAAATATTCTTGATGCTAAATCCTTTTTCTTTCTCCATATCAACTCAACACTCACTTCTTCTTCTTTTTTCATATCTCTCAATGCTCGCTCGCTCCTTCTTTTGCAAGATCTATTGGTTGGATCGTCACATACTTCACCACTCTCTCACTTTTAAATAATGTTCAATATTTTTCATATTATATTCTCATATGTAAATATTATATTTTTTCTCTTCACCCCCACACATTTCACTCACAATCCTCTTATCCTTTTATACTATATCATTAAATCTACATGAAAATTCATGTACATTTGAAAAGACATGACATTCATTAAACAAATAATTAATTTCCTTTTTTTTTTTTTAATTTACTTTTCAACATACCATGGGAAAAATACCATCATGGGTTTTAAAACCATGAGAAAATACCATGTGCACTTTTACTCCACTTTCACTTTTTACTTCACTTTTACTTTATATTCCATTTTCACATAACTTCATGTTTAATCCAGTTTCAAACTTCATATTTAATTCATTTTCATGTAACTTTATTTTACTTTGTATTTCTTAGTCACCTTTCCGTTGAATATTTATATTTGGATACTTACCTTTGACATTAACGGCAATAACTTATTCAACAATATCCCCCTTTTTCATTAATGACAACCATTTACTAAAAAACACGTAATCCTACAGAAATAGAAAGAATTCTCCCTTTTCTGCAACTCCCCCCCTATCTGTTATTCTCCTTCCCCTATCTACAATTCTCCCCTATTTGTAATTATCCCCATTTTACATCAATGACAAAGGAATTCTCCCACTAAGCTATGCTTCTTCACTAACGAGATGAGAGGGATATCACTCCCAACATTTGTCTGAGATATGCAAATGTTTCTATGGAAATGAGTTTGGTAAAAATATATGCAACTTGTTCCTTGGTGGTAGTTTATTCTAGCTTGACACTTTGTTTGAAAGTGGTACTTTATGGGAATATGCTTCGTCTTTGAGTGAAAAATAATATTCTTTGAAATGTTTATTGCACTTGTGTTTTCACAGATGCTTGTGATTGAATGATCATATTCTACCTTGATATCCCACAGTGTTTTCTTCATCCAGAGAACTTGTGTGCAACATGTTGTTGCTGTAATATACTTGGATTATGTTGTGGATAGAGAGACTGAAGAATGTTTATTGCTCAACCAAGACACTAGATTGTTTCCTAGAAAGAATGCTCCTCCACTTGTACTTATTTTTTCATCAACACTGCCTACTCGATCTACATTTGTATATGTTGATAGAGTAAAATATTCACCTTTTAAGTACCATAAGCCGAAGTCCAAGGTGCCCTTTAAATATTTGAATATCCTTTTTACTGCTTGCACATGAGTTTATTTTGGTGCATATTGAAATCATGTAACCAATCCTACTGCTTGCATAATGTATGGCCTTGATTCCGTCACACATAGTAGGCTTCCAATCATTGACCTATACAATGTTTTATTTGCTTTTGTAGATTCATAATTTTTTCTCAATTTACAACCTGTGACAATAGGTGTGTTGACTGGTGTACAATTTTCTTTCTGAATTTCTTCAACATTTCCTTGATGTACTTGGTTTGTGAAATGAATATGCTTTTGTTAGATTGAGAAATTTCCAATCCAAGAAAGAATGATAGTTCAATTTTTTTCTTTCTACCAATCCATTATTTTGTGGAGTTCTTGCGACTGAGAAATGTATTTTTATCCAATGAGTCTAACAAGATTCTTCAAATTCATTTGTGATAATCTCACCTCCTCTGTCTTATCTCAAACACTTGATTTTCAAATCAGTTTCATTTTCAACCAAGGATTTGAATTCTTTGAAATTCTCAAAAGCTTCAAAATTTACTTTTAGGAACATAACCCATGTCATTCTAGAATAGTCGTCAATGAGCAACATGAAGTAATTTTTACCTTGTATACTTTGCGCTCTTGTATTCCCACGAAGATTTGTATGAACGAGTTCCAATGGCTTCATTCTTGAGTACTCCTTTGATTTAAAGCTTGTTCTTGTCTGTTTTCCATGTTGAGATTGCTTGTAGAGAGTGTTTGAAGGTTTAACAATATTTGGCACGTCTCTCACTGCTTGTTTAGGGCTGATTTTTACTAGATTATCAAAGTCCATATGACCCATTATTCTATGCCATAAACATCTTTCATTTGTTTGTCTCATATAACACTTTTCTCCCTACATCGCATTCAGGATATATACATTATGTCATGTTCTATTTTCACTTACCACTAATCTTCTTGAGCCTTCCTTCCTTATTTCACAACCTTTAGAATTAAAAATGAGATTGTGTCCTTGGTCACACATTTGACTAACATTGAGAAGATTGTGTTTCAGACCATCAACATACAATACATTTTCTATTTTAGTCTTTCCATTATTGAGACTTATAGTACCTTTTCTAGCTATCCTTGCACTAGCATTGCTTCCAAATGTTACACTACCTCCATTGACTTGCTTCATAGTGAGAAAAATTCTCTTATCGTATGTCATGTGGCTTGGTCATCCACTATCAACATACCATTGGTTTCCTTTTTTTTTAGCATGAAGGGAATTTTTGACAAGCATATATTCCTCCTTTTTATGCATCTCATGTCCATGCTTCCTTTTCCAAAATCCTATGAGTTCTTTCTTTTGATTGATAAGGGTATCCACATCCTTGTTTCTAGGAGTTTCCACAAGGTCACTTCTACAAAAGCGTGCTTTGTGCCCATATTTTTTTCATTTATAACATACATCATTGCAATCAAATAAAGGGGAAAATAAATTATAGTTTATGTTTGAGAATAGATAAGCATTTACTTCTTTGTTCCATACATGATTATTTCTTGTATGTGTTCTACAATTTATTTCTTTATGACCAAAATGATTACAACGAAAACAATATCCAAAAAATGAATTTTGGTACCATTTCATGTGAGGCCATCTTGGTGGGAAAGATCTTTTGATCATGTCCTTTTTTTCCTTAGGAGAAATGCCAACTTTCTATGGAACATAATTTTATTTCTTCTTGTTTTCTTCACCACTGATGGAAATTTTGAGTACATCAACATATCTTTTAGATTTTTCTTCATTTACTTTTTTTGATGTCCTTGCAGCTTCTGGATCCTCTTTGGTCGTCATCTGTCTCTTATCATAACCAAGACTAGTCTTAATAAATGGTGACATTTGACAATTGATGCTATGACCTAAGGTTTTAGCACTCTTTTCAATCTTCAAGTTTCTATTCAATTCAGTAGTTGACTTTTCCAAATCCTTTCTTAAGGAAACAAGTTCAACTTCTAGCTTCTCACAATTTTCTTCCTTTTCATTCAGGTGAATTATCACCAATTCTTCTATCATTATTGCCTCTTCTAATTGAAATTTTAGGATTATGGTAATATTTTCTTATTCTTCAAGGATTTTTGACATTTTGGATGTTGATTCATGATCTGTTGGCATGTTTTACAGGCAGCGTATGCTTGTCATTGATGACAAGTACAACAACGATGATGGCTTAAGTACAACAACGATGGTCAGCAGTGCAGTGATAATTGGGGAAGAGAAACAACAGTGATCGTTGGATCAACAATTCAGAATTCCCGATGGCTGTCAGATCTCAATGTAGACAAGAGGAGTGCGCTGATATGGAGGATATATCTCGAGCGTTAGATCCAAGCGCAGGGTCCGACCACTGTTGGATCTAGGAGAGCCTGCACGTTCTTTAAAGTGCTAGGAGAAGCGGGCTTACAAAATCCCGAAAGCAGGAGGACCATCCATCTTTGGGAAGGACATGTGGACACAGATCATCATTTCGTTGACTGGAAAGTCAAAGATACGAAATGCTCCAGCCTTTCACCTCTCGAACTCGCGATATGCGAAATCACAAAATAATCTCAACCGTTAGATCGAGGCCAAATATGGACCGTTGATCAGTCTCAATGAAGGCTCGTGGAGTTGTGAAGTCTTGATAAAATCTTGATCGTTGATCTAAGAGGGATGCGTGGCAGAAGATCAGAGCATGTCAAACACTCCATTTCGGAGTTTCGTAGATCGAGAGTTGGAGATGTCAAAGATTATTAACCACAAGAATATCGAAATCGTGATATGCAAAATCGTGACTTAATCTGAGCCGTCAGATAAAGGTTTGATCTGGACCATTGATCCCAGTCCATTTCAGAGTTGGATATGTAAAATAATAATAACCACAGGAATCCCAAAGTCACGATATGCGAAATCGCGACTTAATCTGAGCCGTCAGATCAAGGTTTGATTTGGACCGTTGATCCCAGTCCATTTCGAAGTTTCACGGATCAAGAGTTGGAGATGTCAAAGAATAATAACCATAGGAATCTCGAAATCGCGATATGCGAAATCGTGACTTAATCGCAGCCGTCAGATTAAGATGTGATCTTGACCGTTGATCCGACCCCATTTTGGAGTTTCGTGGATCGGGACTTTGAAGTGACAAGAACACTGAACATCAAGAATGTCAAAATCGCGAAATGTGAAATCGCAAAATGATTTGAGCCGTCAGATCAAGTGTTGATCGAGACCGTTGATCCCACGCCATTTCGGGGTTTCGGGGATCGCGACTTGGAGAGTCGAGATGCCTCATCTCCAGATTCATGAAATGCAAAATCGCGAAAGCACCTTATGCATAAGGTTGTGGTCACAACCCTTGGTCACATTAGCGAGAGATGGAGGAAAGAGCTAGAGAAACCAAGCTCCTTTTCAGGGATCGCGACTGGGAATGTCGAGACACATGGTCACACGAATGTCGAATTGTTGAATGTCGAAATGCTGAAATGAATGCAAGATCCCATGGAATCAATCCAACGGTGGAGGTGAATTTGAACAGGATCAGAGGGATATTATAGCACAACACAGTGTAATTGTCAAAAACCACTGATGGTTTCTGCCAGAGGACTCGAAGACACTTCGGGATGATTGAAAGAGGAGGTGAAGAGTCTCTGGGAATCTTCAAGAGGAATGAAGATGTTCATGGAGGTGATTGATAGCTGGATGAGCATTGAGGCCTGTAACTGGAACAAAGAAGGTGATCTCGACTTCCACAGAGAAGACAAAGAGTCTCAAACTGCCAGAGAGGTTGAGGAATCTCAGTATAACATACAGTGATGTTGAATGAGTGGAAAACGACTAGAGAAGCTGAAGAGTCACGATGATGATCAGACAGAGAACTCAAGTTGTGGAGGAATTTGGCGTGGAGTGAGCATGTAGAGGCATTGCGAATATTGCATGCACAAAGACAACAGAGACTATAAGAATGTTGAAAAAAGAAGAGATAAGGGTTGTCTCTAGGTAGGTGACTTGAGGTGTGTACAAGGAGGCAGAATGAGGGAGAAAAAATGGACAGTCGATGAATGGTGCATTGAAAGGATATGGCGCATAGAGCATAAAAGGACGAAGAACAAAAAGTGATAGAGGTGTGAAGAAGACACTAATGTAGACAGGGAAGAACAGTGTAACAGAACAATGACAGGGCTGGTAAGCCATTGAATAATTTTATATCATTGTAATAAGTTTTAGTAACAAAGAATTTATAATTCAGGGTGGTTGGGAGGTGCTAGGGAGGACTGGTGTCCTCAAAGGCTCAATTGGGTGCTTGAACACAAGGATTTGGTGCTTCCTTCTAGTTGGTGCTAGAGAAACCAGGGAGTTGGTGCTTCCTTCTAGTTGGTGCTAGAGAAACCAAGGGGTTGGTGCTTCCTTCTAGTGGGTGCTAGAGAAAATAAAGAGTTGGTTCTCTCAGCAAGTTGCATCTTGCAAAAACAGAGGTTGTAGCCTCACAATGAGTTGGTGCTCATA
>SNQJ01S0062052.1:0-39260 GCA_010110895.2 Picea sitchensis | reverse complement strand
CTTCCTTCTAGTGGGTGCTAGAGAAAATAGAGAGTTGGTGCTCTCGGCAAGTTGCAGCTTGCAAAAACAGAGGTTGTAGCCTCACAATGAGTTGGTGCTCATATGTATGATAATGTAAAGAATGTAGATAATACTTATCATATAAAGAAAAAGAGTTTTTTACCCTGTATGGGTTTCCTCAGGAATTATCTGTCTCTGTCTTCTCATATATGTAACTGATGCTGAATGTGCCTTTGTTTATTTCCCATTATTGTGATCATCATTGAGTTCCCTGTAAATATTTTAAAATAAGCATAATTTTCTAAGCACGGGGACAACTGATTCACCCCCCCCCTCTCAGTTGTCCAACACGATCCTCTTCTTCATATTTCTATAGTTGCTCCTTTTGTTTCAAATTTTTTTCCTCCTCTTCTTTATTTCTCTTAAGGCACACATGAGTTCTTATTCAAGATCCACTTCTCCATCTGTTTCGTCTTTTTCTCTTCTTTTGAATTCATTATTTATTTGTCTTCATCAATCTTTGTTTCAATTTCCATAAAGAGAGTTTCTTCTCTATCACTATGAACATTGCTTTCACTACTCTCTTCAGATGAGTCACTAACTCCTTTTGAGTATAAGATCTTCTTCTGATTATGAGAGTTCTTCTTTTCATGCTTGTTTTTCTTGTGGTTATTTTTGTGTTGATAATTTTTTCTCTTTACATTATAGTTTTCTTCATTATCACTACTTTCTTTTTTCACAAATGGACACTCAAAAACAAAATGTCCTAGTTTTCCACAATTAAAGCATTTAAAGGACAAATTTCCTTTGTATTTTGTAGATCCCTTTTTGAGTTTTCTCACACAATTCGCTTCCTTTGCATCTAATTCAGAGTTGGAATGATCACTTGATTTGTGTTTTTTGTTATTCATCTTCTTTGATACTTTGAAGATTGCTTCTTTCTTTGATGGTTTTTCCTTTTTAGTCCTCATTTCATACGCAGGGAGGATCCCATGCAATTCATCCATTGTTAGTTTATCAAGATCCTTTATTTCCTCAATGGAATAAAATTTCGTATCAAATCTTAGGGGGAGTGACCTCATCACCTTTTGCACAATCATTGGTTTTGCAACTATTTCACCAAGTCCTCTAATGTTGTTGACAATTTCATCCCCACAAAGGAGATAGGATGTAACATTTTCTTCGTCTTTCATCTTCAGAATCTCTAACTATATTCTATGAATTTGGAGCTTATCCTTCTTGACCTTGTCATTGCCTTCATGTATGTTTTGAAGTTTGTCCCAAATTTCTTTTGTTGATTTACAATGCATTACTTTGAAAAACTATGATTTTGACAGGCTGGACAAGATGGAATTCATGGATTTTGCATCATTTTCACTAGCCTTTTTCCCTCCCGTATCTATTGGTGGAGTTGTTGGGGCTGTATAACCAGTCACAATCGATTTCCAAATATCAAAACCAAGGGCCATTAGATATGTTCGCATCCTTATACTCTTTAAGATATACTTTTTTTCGTCAAACAATGGATACCTGTTTGTAGAGAAACCTTCCTGACTGACCATGTGTGCTCCCGAGATTTGCCTTCTAGTGGTTAGACTATTTCCAAAGGAACCCAATCTTATACCAAGTATTGAGCACAAAATTATACTAAGAGGGGGGGGGGTGAATCAAGATAAGTCTATATTTTTTGTTTTAACAATAATCAACCATAATGTAATACCCCCAGGTTGATCCCCAGTGTAAATATACTTTTGTTATATAAGCTGGTGAGCCAGGACATTATATTCCAAATTGTCTATGTGATTATTATGCTAGAGATCCTAGAAGTTAAAAGGTTAGTGAACCTATTATTGTAATATGTAATCATTCATATTATTAATAAAATCCATCACTACTACAAACCAATTAGACAAAAGAGTATGGGGGGCCAAACGACACTAGAAAGGGAAAGGGGGCCTAAGAGTCTAGAAAAGGGGATGAGCTAAGGTGACCTAATCCCAAAGGAATATTATATTAATATTTCTAAAAGACTAAAATCCAAAGCTATGTATATAAAATATATGGGTAAAATCATGAATCTAGGTGTCTATTTTCCTTGTATTTTGAAAAAATAAAATATTTTTTTAGAAGTTTTCCAACTTCCAGTAAACAAAAGTATTTTTTTTATTTAGACTTTCACTTTACAATAAAAACAAAACTTGTCATGAATTTTGTTAGCTTTCTATTGACTATTTTTTTGAAATTGTTTTATTGAAAATTGATATGTCAATTTAGCGATTGCTTGACAATATGTTCCTTAAAAATAAAGGGACTAATAATGAGTTATGTTTTTCGATGTGGATATACTCATTATTAAACTTGTGTTTATGAAAAATAAAATATTCTGTAACAATCCAAATAGAATATATTAAAGTATGACTATAGTTTTGAATCTAACGGATCAATATTATAATTTTTACAATTTTTGAATTTGACCAATTTGAAAAAGTTGCATATTTTAAACATGTTTAGTGAGACTCCATATATGTTCTTTAATTTTGATTTAAAAGTAAAATATAAAAATACCATTTTCAAGAGGACAATGCAAGGTTCCATAATTTTCAACTGTGTATTATTGCAGATATTGATTTTTCATTTTACTGAATCATTATGTCATCTAAAAAAAATCTGCAGACATTTTTTTATAAAATTAATTAAAAATACTAAAAAATAAATAAATTGAATACAAATAGTATCAAATGAAAGTCCATTCAATTATGAAAATATGTGTACTAGTTCTGAAACTAGACTCACAATATTTTAAGGAGTCAGCTCCTTCCCAAGTTGGAGTAAGCTGAAGTGAATACATACATTTTTGGAAAGTGCCATAGTTACAGGTTTTGGGTCGAACTAATAGTTTAACCAAAAGTTAGTTTTAACGGAAAAAATAACTTTAGATTTAAAGTTGTTGTTAGATTTAAAATTTTCGTTTGATTTTTCAAGGGTGTCATTAGATTTAACTTTTGTCCTGAAAAACATTTTAGTCGAAAGATGTTTTGGCCGAACAAATTCAAGAGTTTGGCCAAAAAAATTACCATTAGCAATTTGCGAGACCTGATTCTCATGAAAGTGTTACCCATATTTTTTATTTCACCCATATCCTAAGTTCTAAAGTGGGGAAACATACCCCATGTGAGCCTAATCTAGTTTCCAACAAGACAAGTGTCAAGTTGGGAACATGCAAAATATAATTGGGAGAATTTAGTTCATTTTCCATTCATTCCTTCATCATTCCATCCTCTGTACCTGACAACGCTAATATGCATTCGTACTTGTATTGGGGAAGCCTTGGAGCATTTTCTGGGTATAATTGGACTGAAGAAGTGTGTTTTGAGGCCCATGTGTTGTTGAAGAAGCGGGTTCTTAGGCCCGTGACTTATTGAAAAAGTAGGTTGTTAGGCCCGTGACTTATTGAAGAAGCAATTTATCAGGCCCATGAGAGTTCTCTCTAGGTGAGATAAATATTGGGGAATTGTATTCCCAACATGCCAAGCTATAGCTACAAGGCTCTAAGACTTCCTATCTGACCTATTTTTGAATCCTCGTAAGGGAAGTGGGGAAACCGAAGGACTCTTAAGCAGAGAAGGGGTACAATTCCTGGGGTGGGACAAACATGTGGGGAATGAGGGACTGTATTATTTCTACCATAGTTGGCACCTTAGTTTGAGAATTTGGTTGTTGATTAAGGGATTTTCCCCCTGTGATCTTGGGTCAGGATCACAACAGAGCAAGACTAAGTGAAACAAACAATAATCTCCCCTCCATGACAAGCACACACAAACTAAAGAAAATAACTACCTAAACTAGGAGAAAGTAGGGATAGAGAGGAGAAAAAAAAGTGCACCTTGTTCTCCTGTCCGATGTTGATGCCCCTTCCAATTTGTTGAAGAGCTCCTGATCTTTTGTGAGAACCAACCGACAAGATGTATACAAAACAAGGGATACAATGAAAGCAGTTATGCAATAAAAAACATGTGCATGTTATATGTCATGTACAAAGTAAGCACAAAGAGAAACATACATTGAAGACAAAATTTGAGGGAAAACAAACTCTTTATCATCAACAAGTGGAAAAGGTAAGTTACAACCTTGTCTAGCCTTAGGCACCATCTTGAAGCCAACTTTCTGAGTTTCTTTGGGAATCCTCAAGCATCAACTCAACCGATGTAATCTTCCTTTAATGATTGAGATAGGGATAAGGAAATACCTTATAACCACATAAAATGAGAAAGAATCTTTAGAAAAGGAGTTTCTAGTCTAAAGAGGATGTTTCTCAAGGAATTATAGGGAAGGGAGGCTTGTTATATGCTCACAACATAACTTTACATAAGGGGAATTTTCCTCTCCTTATCCCTCTATGGTTATTTTATATCTTCCCAAAGAGGTTTGGGTAGTTGAATTTCATTGTGTATGAGAAATGGTCATTGGGAAATGAGCCCAACCTAAAAACCCGCCCGAAAACACATAATTATTTTATTTTTCACCAATTTTGAGAGCATTTGCGGGTTGTAGTGAGGAAAGTCCTGGATATCCATGAGTTGCACTAGGAAAACCCACATATATGTTCTTAGGGCATGTTTTTTAAATGATTTTTGAGAGGTATTTTGGGGAAAATTATACCAATCATTGGCAAAGGTTCAGGCCATGGAAGAAATGCATATGTGTGGAATTTTGTGCTATAACAGATGATCCCTAATGTGTGAGGTCAGAAGGGAAAAATTATGGCTGAAATACATTATGAAATATGAGAGGTGAGGATGCATTGAAGTATCCATGGAGGTTCCCAAACAACTGATCTAAAAATAATAACCGTCAACAAAGATCAAGGAAGAGTTGTGTTTCCCATGTTGGGCATACCCATGCTCAGGAGTAATGTAAGCATGGATGCCAAAGTAAGTACACTGCAGATCCATGGCATATGTAAAATATAGCTATAGTCCATGGCCACAAATAGTACACAATGGATCGATGTGATATAAATGAGGTAGAAATCATGGCCAAAAAGAATACACAATGGATCCATGTCAAAGTAGAACATAGCCACAAATCAATAACATAGGATAATTCGGACCAAAGAAACGAATAGGTTGATCCTCTATGAGTACCAGTCTATGAGGTGGCACCATATGAGTTGAGAAGGAGAAAAAAATATATGGTGCTCGAACTTCACCTGAATTCTTCACAACAATCTGTCATGGTACAAGTCTACACTATGTGAATAGATGAATTGAAGTCGAACATAATGAGACATCGTTTGATTACCGGTCATTGAGGTATACCGTTAACAAACGTGAGACAACCCACCAATAATGATAATGGGAGTCAAGGTACCATGGTACTATGTAAGAAGTGTGAATGAATGAGCTCGTGTCGAACAATTGGTAGAAAGTATCGAGCAAGGGACATTGAGGAATTCCCACTGTCAATAACGAGGGAACCTTCCACTGATGACTGCAAGCTCCAAGGTACCAAACATAACTCTAGATCTCTCTCCCAGAGAAAGATATGTTGAATTTTATGGGAGGGAACCCATTGGAAGGAAGGAATTAAGGTATACTCCATCATCCAACCCGAGGGGTGGAATAAGGCTAATATTTGGAAGAGATCAGACGAAGAGACTGATAGTTGTGATGATGAGACTAACTTGGGAGGGTCGGCTTGCAAGGTCAAAGGTTAACTGCAGAATGACTGATGTGGGTTGAAAATTTTCCCTTGAACATAAGAATGACACATTATGTGACTCAGGAAGCATGGATATAAACTGAGATACATTTGTGACACATGAGGCATAAACAAACGCTCCATATAGTTGGAAGAATAACCAATTGGGGGAGAAAAAACTCAAAACTTGAAAAAGTCTCCTAAAGCCATACTAAACCCAAAATGATGATATATTGACTCAATATTATGCTTTGTTCAAGGGTGACAAGACTGCTGCCAATAAAAGAGATATGTTTTCCCATTTTTTTTTTTGTTTGGTCTTTTTCATATTATAAAATCCTGAAAAAGAAGAAAATAATGTTATTGTATAGTGGAGGAAATGAGTGTCGTGGGAAAGAAAACTAGTTCCATATCCCAAGGAACATACCTATGCTTAATGCAAGGAAGCATGTGCAGGATAAGGACACTCGAGGGATCTTCCTTCTATGGATAAGGTATCGAGTGGGAAGGGAATAAATAGCAATGTTGGGAACTGATAGGAATGCATAGGCGATTGGTTCAATGAAAGCCCACTGATTCAAAATTAGGCCTAAAATAATGAGCAATCAATATGCAGATGAAATTACGACTCAAATTTGGGAAGAAAACTTCCCATGATGGTCTTTTTCGTACATCTAGTCTCTAGGGCCCGAAAAATAATAAAATCATACCAAGGAGAACACTATTGTTCACTGTGGGGCCAGATTATTCCTTTTTCATACATAGTCTAGTTGGTCCGGAAAAGGGTTCAACTTATACCGAAAGGACGTCTCTTCAAAAACTTTTTAACGAGTGTGACAAAGACAAGATCACTGACTATCTTTTCATATTTAAGGAGTCTAAAAAGAGCTTAACTATGGACTGCCTGATCCTTTTTCTTAAATTTAGTCCCCTAAGCTTGAAAAATTATAAAACACAACTTAGGAGAACTCTTCTATCCCATAGACTAGAGTATACCTTTTTCGTAAGTAGTCTTGTCTAGTACGAAAAAAGGGGTAAACTTGTGCTGGACATATGTTCCTTCAGGTATATTTAACAAGTGTACAAGGAACAACATCACTCAATAATCTTTTCAATTTTAAAGAATTTGAAAAGAACTTAACTATGGAATCCATAATGTTGTTGAAGAGCAACATGTAAGATAGGGATCCCATAGGAAATGTATAGAATGAGAGAGAGTAAGATGCATGAAGTTCAAATGCAAACTCATGGCAGGACTAACCAATACCCCCAAGTCGAGAAACAAACTTGCAACATGAGCACCAGAATGCAAAAGGATTTTATACTAGAGAACCCATGGAAGGTAAACTCTACCATCAACCAAATAATGTTTTAAGCAGAGAGAAAGGTTTCATCATTCATAAATGGGGTTGACCGTAGGTTTAAACGATAATGGTAACTGATAATGCAACAATTTGAGTGAAACATACCCTAACCTAAATTCTAGCTGTAATCAAATTACCCTCAAAGATTCTTTTAAAAGACTTGACCAATCGATGATAAAGGTACTGGAGAAAATTACAAACCAACCTAAGACCTGCAAAAATGATGATAATGCTACAAACCTTTGATCATTAGTTGAAAATTTGGAAAAAATTAAGGAAACTTTGGGTTTTCAAAATTTTAATAAATATTGATATATTTACCCATTTACGATTCCATTTTTATCATTTCACACAAACAACCGCCAAAGTGACAAAAAACCTTGGAGAGAAAATCGAGAAAACACAGAGCTTGGAGCAACTCCACTACTTGCCACCTCAAACAAATAAGTGTTCCACCCTTAACTTGCATTCCATTCCTTTACTTCTATATAGTCAAGGAAATTTCAATCTTAAATTCACTTTATTAAACACAACTCTCCACATCCGCGGGTTTCCTTAAGTAAACCCGTGGATATATGCAGTTGGTGGAAACACCAATGTAGATATCCATGAATTTTCTAACTAAAGGACGCAGATGACCAGGAAAACATTGGAAAAATAAAAACTAACTCAAAATTTCTTGGAAATTGAGAAGGATGTCTATTCTTTGGAGAGACCATGAACATGAAGAGGTGGATCGAGAAATGTTTGAAAATGATGAGGCAAAACAAGATTTGTGTGCTTGCGACATGTATACGTTTTTTTAAGTTGGTGGCATGAGAGCGCAAAGGAGATTATTAAATCTCTTAATTGACTATTGGAACTGAGATGTCGAGGCATTCATGCTCACTTTATAGTCTTTGAACATTACAATTGAAAACATTTACTTCATTACCATTTTGTCAAGGAGAGGGGAAGTGCCAACTTCCAATCTCGGGGAGGGGGTCGGAGTATCAACGACTTGATCAATGACTACTATGATTCCAACACTGAGAAGAGTGACTCTCAAGTGCCAATCAAATATATTACCAACTTGAGTCTCTGAGTCATCTTATATACTCTGGTTCGGATTGTGGGATCCAACTCCTTACATTTGGCGTCACATGTGCAAATGCAATATGGGGTTGAATTCCTATGCCCTACTATGTATGACTAGATCACTAACATGCTCAATAACATGAAAGAACAATTGACATATTGGAATCTCAGGAAGGCGAAGAAATTTTGCATCGGTAGTTTCCTATTCATGTTCTTCTTCGAGTAGGTTCCCATGATGAGCCCACAAAAACACATATGAGGACACTTACAACCATGGCCAATCATGGTCCGGTGGACCAAGCTCATAGTTCTCTTAGGAGGTAGACAAATTTCCAATCCATTTGATGATGACTTCTTTGGATGGTGGGAGCAACAAACTCCCTTCATTGAGGACTACCCATATGCGGGCATCAATTTTACCAACGACCCAGATGTCATCGTTCCAATTGGAGACGAACTATAGGATATAGGTAACATTTCATTTTGTGTTATTTAATTTTTGAAATATAACTATTTCTATCATTTTTTGAGATCCAACATACTAACAAGTACCTTACTTTTTTTTCCAGATAAAGCATTTGTGAGATCGACTAATGTCCCATGACATAGCCGGCGAGGAAGGACCGAGTGATGATGTAGCGAGGACCTTGCGTAGTCTGGGTTGGAAATTTGAGGCCCTCATGCGTAATGTGCCAATGTATACCATTGATGACCTCCCCATAGGAATGCAATGACATGTCATGGGAGTACCCAGGCCATGGGTCCGACTGTTTCGACATTTGGCAAACACCGTTGTTTGTTGTGATAGGGTGCACCGACCTTAGGCCTAGGCATATTATGTGCTCATGGCACAATTTTTTGTACTTGTATAACATTATATGACCTTTGGGGGATAGAAGGCCCCATATTTTGTACTTGATGGATCTCCTTTTGATATATATATTATTTTGTGTGCGTTATATACATTTTGTATTTTACTTGCAAATGGGTATATTTACATGTGACTGTGTGTGCTTTACTTTACTAATGATATAAAATCCAATCTAGAATATAATTAGCAGAAGAACAAACTAACTCATTATCTCTCGTAAGAACATGCTCGTAAGTAATGAACTAAAAACAATGTTCCAAATAATGTACCCTAAGGAAAAAATTTAATAGCACCGGATATTGAAATCGATACACACCATTCAATTGCAAAAAATCCAATTGTGAATCCATGAACACTTGGAGGCGATTAATGCCACTTGACAATGCGTCTCACAAAAAATTGATAACTGTGTTATACTCGGCAAATTTGGTAGTAGTTTCCTTGCGATACACACCTCCAATAGACACTAGCTGAATAGAAGGCGAATAGATCACCCAAGCAGCAGAGGCTGGGTGTCAATTATCATGATTAGCCCCATCCACGAATCAGAAGTAAATCAACGAATCCTCGGGCATATGCAACATAGTAGAAGAACATCAATCACTCACACAACAAAGGGAATAAAAATGTAAACAAATCTACATACAATATATATAATAGATACAAGAGTACTAATGCTCAAGCCCTCAATCCTAAGCATAATACTTCTTCAGGTAGATCCCATTTATGGGCTCAGACAACATATTTCCTTGAAAATCCGTGATCTTGTAGGATCCTTTCTCTAAAAACTGTCGCATGACATAAGGGCTGAACCACATGGGGTTGAAATTTTCTTCCCCCAAGGAATCCTTGTCTTGGTCATAGACTAACACAAGATATCCCTTAGAGAACACCCTAGGATGGACTGACTTATCGTACTGGGACTTTACTCTTTTCTTATGTGCTTCATTCGCTAAAGCTGCATCTCGACATTTCTCGTCGAGATATTCAAGGTAAACTAAGTGTTCTTCGATCTGAGCCGTGTCCGAAAGGAGCTCGACTGCTATTTTGAGTGAAGAAAATTCACATTTAATAGGTAAAAATTCTTCCACTGCATGAACAAGTTGGAATGGTGAGAAAATAGTAGTAGTTTTGACTGAGGTTCTATAAGCCCATAAGGCTGGATAAAACATCAAATTCCAGTTGGTTCGAGATGAATTAACCATTCTTCTTAAAATCGTTTTTAGTGACTTGTTCACGGATTCAACCTGACCGTTAGCCTGCAGATAGTAGGGATACGAGTGTTCCTGCCTAAACCCTAGTTTCGATTCTAATTCTGACATCATGAAGTTTGGAAAGTGACTACCATGGTCAGTGACAATCTCTCTTGGAACTTCGAGCCTAGCTATGACTTGATTGAATATGAATAGTGTTGTTGACTCCCCATCATTAGAAAATGTTGGCATACCCTTGGCCGACTTAGTAAAGTAGTCAATGGATACAATGATCTAACGATGCCCCCTAGCCAAAGCCAGGTAACACGTCATAAAATCTAACCCACACTTGGTGAAGGGGCCAACAATGATAACATGAAACATTGGAGCACGATGTGCATGAATTTTCTTTGTAAACATTTGGCATGGATGACACTTCTTGACCACTTCAACACAATATTTAAATATCATAGGACAAAACTATCCTATGTACATTTTTTTGTGTGTTGTTTCCAACCCAGATAAATGACCACCACATACTCCACTATGGTATCCATTCAAAAAAACCTCTTCTTCTTCAAGAGTTAAGCAACGCGAAAGGATCGAGTCCACTCCTCACTGATACAAAGTGTCAACAATAATGAGGTAGTTTTTATCCATATGAAGGATCCATCGCCGCTCGTCTCTCGAGCAGTTCTGAGGGAACTTCAGAGTTTGGAGATATATAAGGATATCCCTATAACATGGATCAGACGAAGAGACGAGGAAAATGTGCTCATCTGGTAATGATTATGTCGTCTCTCCTTCCTCGTTTTCTACCGGAAAATCTAACATCGGCTCAGCGAAGACTAAATACTTCTTAGATTTTGCAGACACAAATTCCAAGTCGAACTATTGAAGCACAACAATCCACTTGTTGTACTTCCCACTGATAATTCTCCTAGTCAAAACATATTGAAATGGATTGACCATGGTGATGAAGGTTGTCTTTCGTAATATAATGTAATGTCAGAGCTATTGGAAAACATGAAAATATTCCAACGCCAATTTCTCTATGTGAAAATATCTAAGTTTAGGACCCAAGAGAGCACGACTCAAGTAATAGATGACATGCTCTTGGAGCTCATCATCCTCCTAAACTAGAACCATTCCGATTGAATACTTACTTCTTCCAAACACAATAAGTAGTCTCGATTGTAATCAGAGGGAATCAACAATGGAATCGAAACCAACGCCTTCTTGAAAGAATCAAAATAACGTTGTGCATATTCGTCCCAATAGAATGGGGCCCCTTTCTTCAAAATGCACATAAATCACTTTGTTATGTTAGCATAGTTCGAGACAAAATGCATGAGGAAATTCACCTTTCCTTGTAGGCTTTGAAGTTGTCTGACTGTACGTGGGGGAGAAAAATGATTTATTTCCTCAACCTTCAAGGGGTCAACCATGATCCTTTTTTTTGAAATGACGAATCCCAAAACATGACTAGAGGTCACACAAAAAATACACTTGTGTGGATTCAATCGAATCTTATAGGAACACCATCATTCAAAAACTCTGGGGAGGTGTAAGATATGTTGGGCCATATTGCACAAGTGAGTCATAAGAATGTCTAAGTATGCCTCCACTATATGATTTAAGTCATGAAAGGAAAACATCATGGCCTGCTGGAATGTTGCATCAACGTTTTTAAGACCAAACATAATTTTCATGTAAGCGAACGTACCCCAGGGACATATGAAGGTCGTTTTGTGTTGGTCTTCCATACGAATTTCAATTTGGTTTTAGTTGGAAAAAGAATCCATAAATGAGAATATTTCACTCCCCACACATTCATCCAAGATTTGATTAAAGAATGGTGTCAGGAAGTTATATTTGGGACACACCTTATTCAAGTCCCTAAAATCCATGCAAACATGAATTGTACCTTGCTTCTTATCAACGGGGACAAGTTTGGAGACCCATTCCATCATAGGAAATGGGTAGATAAATTCTTCATTAAGAAGCTTTTCCACTTCTTCTTTTATTGCCGCTTCCTTTCTTGGGTTCAACAGTCTCAACTTTTGACAAATCGACTTTGCATTTTCATAGGTTCAAATTTAATGTTCAACTATTCAAGGATTAATGCCAGGAATTTCCTTGTAAGACCATGCAAACACATATCAGAACTCCTTAAAGAGTTTCGTACTTTGAGCGATCTCATCCTCTAAGAATTTTTCTCTGATAAGGACGTTTTTGACAATTTCAGGATTCTTAGAAATGTTGACGAGGATCATCTTTGATATATTATCCATGTTTCCTTCGGTATAGATGCCATGTATGGCCAAGGGATTGACTACTCCATTAACACTTCCAACAATGGATGAATTTAAATCTCCACTCTCTACTCAACTATGTTTAGGGAGGAAATACGATCTATGATGTAAATCCTCCCATGGCCTTTCAACTTCAACCATTGCCTCTATGATTGCTTTGTTCGAAGGAAAGATGATACCTAAACAGTCTTGGGATCTTGAAGAGTTTTGAGCCCAAATAGACTCAAGAAAGAGATCATCCTCCTCAGTGACTGCTAGAGTTTGTGTTGGATTACTGAGAGGGGGGGGTGTATCGGTAATAGAGCAATTTAATCCTTTTTCACCATAAAATGCAAGTGTTATATCAATGTAGCATTACCATCCAATAGCTGCAGAGTAAATAAACAATGAACAAATGAACAATCACATACATACACAATACACCAGTGTTTTTACGTGGAAACCCAAAGCGGGAGAAAAACACAAAATGATTTTTCTTATATGTATTTAAGAATTACATTTGTTGGAAGCACCAACTTCCTTTGTTTTCTAGCTGCAACTAGAAGGAAGCTCCAACCCCCTAGTTTCTCAGGATACAACCTGAGAGAAGCTCCAACTCTCCAATTCTCTGGCTAGATCAAGATGGAGGCTGCAACCCCCTATGTTCTCTGGCTATGAACGGAAGGTGGCTACAACCACTTGTCCTTTCCCCCTCCAACCTCCCTGACGTAGAAGTAGAATGATGGAACCACTGTCACAATATCACTATGAGATATACTACTGTAAACCTATACCAATCAACCTGAACCATGCATCAACCTATACCTCAATCTGTAATCAACATGTACCATAAACAAGGGTATCAACCATGCACCAACCTGTACCTGAACCTGCACCATGAACAAGTGCATCGACCATGCACCAAACCTGTACAAATAACATGTCACAACAACCTGTCCAAAAAACCTATCTCATCAATCTTATCAACCAAATCAGATCTACTCACCAAGATCAATCACCAAGACAACTCTCAAAGATGTGCATCAACCAACCATAATACAACAACTCATAATCATCACCAAGATCAATATGTGCATCTAATAATATACCAAGACAAGTATGCTACATCATCCATAAACCATGTGTCAGCAATACTACTAACAAATGCCTCCAACCATGTACCAAGTATGTACCAATCATGTATCAACTACTCATCAACTATGACTCATCAAGATGTACCAACATCATCAAATATACACCTCATGTATGTGCCAACTCATCAACTACTTATCTCAACCATGTATCCAACATGTACCTCAACCAAAATCCCTCACCAATTTCATCATCCAAATATGATTTGTAACTCTGTAATATACCTGGTGTATATGATCACATACCTGCAAACCTTCCTTAACTTTAAGAACAAGAGACTAGCATTTTCATCAAACTTTATTTTAGTCTCACATGACTAGTTTTGGATTAGTCAACAACCCTAACTTGAAATAATTATAACTATGTACATGTAATGAATAAAGATCTGAAAATAGTACACAATGTTGTTCAGTGTGTTTTATGCAATTCCTCTAGGTTTCACTACTTGGAACCTCTCATAAAAGGATTTATATAAAAAATGGCAGACCTTGTTGAATTTTGGCTTATTCTAGAGAGTGAACTTGTAAAGCATGCCCCGTAGAGAATATTTGTTGTATGGATATGAAAATTTTACACAGAATACTAAAGACTGTACTCTAACCAACACATTTGGTCTTACTGAATTTGGATCTTTTATGAATAAGTTATGACTTTTTCCCTTGAAACACTTGTTTTAGACAAATTTCTGCACTAGCCACAAACGTTATTTTCCACGGAGTGTAACTCCAAAACTACAATGACCCACAAGCTAAAATTTGTTCCATAACTACTTGGATATGTTTCCTCAACAAACTCCCAATTTCACGGTCTGAATCATTATATTAAAAAATTTATTGCAAAAATGGTGAGATGATCTGTAAATAACATACCTTAGAAAGCATCATCAAAATAATTTATCCTCCCTTGAATTTAGGCCTTCTTTATTCATCTTCCCTCTGAAATATGGCTTAGATATCCTTTGGTTACCTCAGTCACTTGTATATATTCAATATTCTCAAGTGTGATTAAAATGAGAGAGCCTTGCCTCTTATTTATACTCTCATGTAGCTTCCTCAAGGGGTTACCTTTTAACCAACTTAACCCACTTTCCTTATTTTAGGGTTAACCAACTTCTAACCATGTCAACATCCTGTCCATGTCATCAGTTTGTACGCCTAGTCACCCTACCACATGTCACCTCCAGATGTTATCACATCAACGCCAACTGTACCTTTCCACATCATCTATACGACCGTACGACCTTTACAGTCATCTGCCACGTGGCACTGTACAGACTGTACAATCATCAAATTTTTGTCTGTTTTGCAAATTGAACAGATCACGATATCTGGAACATATGACGTCCATTTGATCTTGTTCAAGTTTTTTTGTGTTTGTATCGATGAGGCCTACACACACGTGCATTTTGAAGCCGTTATGAGAACTTCGATTTTTAGGCCTTTCTGAGCCCCATCAAGCTTTGGGATCCAAGTCTGGATCAACACCCGAGATCGAGAGCCATGTAGAAAACAAAACATTGAGAGTCAAGTCACAAGGTAACATATTGACACAAGGAACCAAGGAGAGAGCCCACAACGAGTTTATTCTTTATTGCACAACGGGTCGAGCATGATAGGAAACAATGATGTATATGAACACATGAAATGTGTTTTGTGCATTGCATATGGGATAAAATCCTATGCACAAGAAAGAGTTCTCATCCAAGTGATAAGCAATGAATTCATGAGAGATAAGGTATTGAGAATGTCCATGCCAAATAAGCATAGCATCGAGGGTGTCAATATGTGAATTACTGGTGTTCTTGAGGAAAATAACTAGGAAACATTAGTGAATAGTAGTGACATGGGTCCTACTTGTGGAATGGCAGAGATATGGGAAAAGAATTAGCTAGCCAAGAATGTGTCCAAGGACCAAATTATGATATATCTCTATCAACTTTATGACCGGTTTCCAAACCCTAACGGAAAAACAACTGCGAATTGCATAACCTGTCAGGCATGTCTTCTGTGTCATTTATAATAGGTGATATGAGTTGTAATATAACTTCTGAGAAATATATTCTTAAAATTGGCGAGGGTATTGCAACATCTTCGGATGTATATTATTATTTTTATCAAATATTTAGAAGCAAAGCCAAGAACATTGCTCTTAAGTACTCATATGAAGACGATAAAGGATGGAAAACTTTTAGATCCATTACAAATCTTCCATCAATTGTAGAAAACGATATAAATTTTATTAGTAAGTATGTAATTTCAATATCACTTTCTGGAACAAAGCATTTGATTTCAAATAAATTTGGTTTGAACATGGAAATTCTAAGTGGAAGTTTTCTAGTACTTAGCTTTCATATGCTGACTTCTCTGCGTTTTGGTGCATCTACCATAACTACAATTTCAAATATTGGGAGAATGATAACTTAGAGTCCAATTTTTATAATCAAGGGTGTTGATGTTTTCCAATTTCTAGATATTTTCATCAAATGATAGAACTTGTGGCAGCCCTATTTCACGAAGACTTAAATTGTATTTGTTTTGATTCTTGCAAAAGGAGCAACCACAATTACAAATGCAGTTCCAGTGCTAGCATTCACTAATATACAAAAGAAAGAAATATTACCACTCTTCTTCTTCAACTTGATCTCTTGATAGAACTTGTGAGGAACTTACTTAAGATGTGTCAAAGTTCACTCTAAAGCAAGTAGTTCAATATCATTATGTATTTCTTAAGAGGTTTCTTCTCACAATAGCGTGGAGTGTTTTGGTTAGTACCAAAAGATTTTCTACTGGTGATTCTATGATTTAATATGAAACGAGAAAGGTCAAGTCTGGATGGAACATGGATTGAACAACTTCTGAAGTTTGATGATCCATATTTTTTCAAAGAATTGCATGAGAAATTCAAATTCTCTCCCCTCTAGTTCTAGAGTGAGCACATCTACAGTTCCATACAAGGGACCATTGGAATAGTTAAGATTTGTTGCTATTAATAGAGCACATTATGTCTTATATGGTCCAGAACATCAAGTCATTCAACATTTTTTTGAATTATAGTTTTGAAGCTCAGGTGCAAACGATTGTTAAGTTATGGCTTTCAACTAGCAGTTATTGGATTTCATGGATGAGCTTAATCTCTCTTAGAGTCCTTCTAAGATATTTACATCATCCTCATGTTGCAAGTTTATTATGTAAATCCAAAGAAAGGATTTACTACAATTGTCATATTGTGAAGAATAGGTTGGAGATAGATCATGCTTATCTAAATCAAAATCCAGTATATTTAGGAAGAATTTTATATTCTAAGATGATTTAACATCAATATGACAACTTGCATCATAGGTGGTAGAGCATTCAGATGAAAGTCAAAGGATTTTTTTATTCTTGTAAAAATTGTGTTCCTAGGTGGTCAAATGATTCTCGAGGCTTATTCAACATGTGATATTCATCCTCAACACTTGTGAACATCAACTATTTTTTGTGAATTGAAGGAAAGATCCAGCCAAGGCTTGGTCAACGCAATTTCTACAAAACATGGACCTACAATAACTCTCCTAATTTTCGGTTACACATCATCTTTAGTTATGTTTTCTTTTGGAAAAGAGGATCTTCGATCCTTTTCTTTTGTAACTAATTTCTATGATTGTAATTCAAGCCCTATATATCATATAAGGAATGAAAAACATTGTAGAGAGAGACTTTTTTCCTGAGATCGGAAGGGAGACTTTCTAATTAAAATCTTTTGTTGCATAAATAATGAAGATTCTGAGATCTTGTTTACTAAATCATGTTCTTTCATGTGATTTGTTTCATATGTTTCCATAGATATTTCATCTTCAATATCGATTCATTTAGGTTGTAAGTGATTCAATTTAGTATTAACTATGTTGCAACAACTTTAAAGAATCCATTAAAGTACAATGTTTCCTTTGTTTTGTTGTAAGCAAAACAAGACCTATACTTTAGTTATGTGTTCTGGTATTATGAAATTAAAACAAAATCTAAATGAATCATGTGTCTTTCTTCTATTGAAAAGAGAGTCATAGTTATTAGGATTGGATACCTGACTTCTTTCCTTAATTTTAGTTCATCTTGTTCTTTCATCCACTCTTTAATATTTTAAAGGGATCTAGTTGATGAGATCGTGCCTCCATTTTTCTGATTCTTAATTATTGAAATATTGATTGAGATTTGGGTCAAAAATCCTTATAAATCAAATCATTATTTACTTGAAAATGTGCTAAGAATTTCTCTTTTGCAGCCAAGAGAAATCCCTAGTAAAAACCTTTTTTTGCGTCATTGTTGGCGACGGAGGAACGAAGTTATTTTTACCTGGGTGTAAAACATATCTCATATCTATTTCTTGATGGTGAATAAGAAATATGCATCAAACATTGGCTGCATATCTTTCACCTGACGACTTCTTGGTGTACTCAAATACCACCAAGGGGTATCATATTTACAATGAGATGAGGCTTAATCATCTGGAAAAATTCACTTGTGTAAAGACATATCATGAATTTGATGATGAGATTTCACATATTGAAGGGGGGATACCTATCTTGGGTCAATCTTTGGAATCTCCTTTTGAAACACCATACTCCCCTCATGAAGAAGTTCCTGCTACTTCATCAGAACCATAATTCCATTTGGGTGATGTGATCAAGAGGATTGAAAAGTTGAGTCTCGATGAGAACTCAATGCCATATCAATCAACCAAGAAACCTGAATCATCTTAGAAAGGTACACAAAAATGGCTCACTAAAAAACTTGAAAGTGTTCATCCTAATGAGGTTAGAAATAAAGGAACCAAAATGTCCTCAAGACAATATGGAGGTAATGTAGATAATTCAAACTCAAGTGATGTAGATGACATGGATGTTTCATATGATTGTCATTTGAATTTATATACTAAACATGAATCAACTTCCTTTGAAGATGCTACTTCTCATGATAAATAGAAAGAATCCATGAAGAAGGAATATGATGCTCTCATCAAGAATGGGACATGGAAGTTGGTGGACCCCCCATTTGGAACCAAACCAATTGGCTTCAAGTAGGTATTCAAGAATAAGTACATATCAAATGAATTCCTTGACAAGGACAAATAAAGGCTCGTGGAAAATAGATTTTCACATAAAGAAGGTGTTGATTATTAGGAGAATTTTCCCCCCCACAACAAAATGGGCTACCATCCGAACTCTATTTTCCATGGCAACACAGAATGGATGAAGAATTCATCAAATGGATGTGAAGATGTTTTCTTGAATGGATACGTGAAAGAGAATGTGTTCATGTCTCCACCAAAAGACTTTATTGTAAAGGGACAAGAATATAAGGCATGCAAGCTCATCAAATCCTTATATGGCTTGAAAGAAACACTATGAGCATGGTATGAAAAGTTAAATGAGCATTTTCTGAAATTAAATTTCAAGCATTTCAATCTTGACGATGCAACTTTGTTTGTTAAGAAAGTTGGAAAAACTGTTGTATATATTGTAGTATATGTAGATGATCTATCGATAACATGGAATCATGAGAACTGCATTGAATCCATAGAGAAATAGTTGAATAAATACTTTGAGATGACATATTTGGGAAATATTCACTACTATTTGAGCATTGATGTAAGTCAAAATTCAAGGTACATATTCATCTTCTAGAAGAAAGACATTGGAGAACTGTTGAACACGTTTGACACAGTTGAGTGCAATCATGTTTCTACTTCAATGCAATATAATTTGAAACTCACATCAAAAGAAGGGACTGAATTTGAGGATGCAACCAAGTATAGACAACTTGTGGGAAGTCTTATCTATCTTACTACCACCAGAACAAAGATTTCATTTGTTGTTCAGACTCTTTCCAGGTTCATGGAAAAACCTTGTGAAAGACATTGGTTTGCTGCAAAAAGAGTTCTGAAATACTTGAAAGGAACTCAAGATTTTGGACTTGGATACTCTAAGGTGGATGATTTCAACCTGATCAGATATTTTGATTCATACTTTGATGGAGATAAGGAAAACATAGTATCAACTTCAGGCTATCTCGTGAGTCTTGGATCAGTAATTGTCTCCTAGAGATCATCCAAGCAATCAGTCTCAACAGATTCCACAATAGAGACAAAATATGTGGCAGCTGCAGAAGAGACGAAGGAGATTGTGTGACTTGAGAAAATAATTGAAGATTTGTAGGAGAAACAAGTGAATTCTACTCCTCTTCTAGTTAATGATACTTCTACAATCAAGTTGGCCAAGAATCCGAGATTCCATGATCGAACCAAGCACACCAACGTTAAGTGTCACATGATTCGATATCATGTAGAGGCTAAAACTATTCACTTGAGACATTGTTCTACAAATGAGCAAATTGTGGACATCTTTACCAAAGCGCTTGGAAGAGAAAAAATTGAGAAGTTCAAAATGATGTATGGACTTACACTCACCCCTTCAGATTGGGGGGAGGGGGGGGGGTGTTGAACACATAATCATTGTGATTACATTACTTGTAACAATAAATTGTAAATATGAAGAGTTGTAGGTGATAGGAAGCATCTTCAGTTATAGAATCTACCAATAGTCACATTTTCTTGTATTTATTGAGCGATAGGATAATGTAATAGAAATCGAGTGTGGAGTTATCTTTTCTGCCAATCCCTGGTTTGACAAGCAAGGAAGGAGCATTGACAACAATTAAGAGATTTTTTCAAGTATTTGCGTGTCACTACTAGTTATGGATTGTGCTACCAAGGAAGACCAATATTGGACATAGTGTTGGACATATATGGCTGGGCTGGAGATCTAGATTGTAGAAGATCTACAAGTGGGTATTTGTTTAACCTATTTGGAGGAGCAATCAATTGGATGAGAAAAAAACATTATGTAGTGACACTCTCATCTACAGAAGTTGAATATATGGCAACCACTCATGGAACCAAGGAAGCAACATGGTTACAAAGATTTTTTTCAAGTATTGGGTTGGTACAACAAGTTTTAAATATAGATTGTGACAGTCAAAGTGGAATCTTCCCATGGAACAATTCAGCTTATCATTGAAAGACAAAGCATATTGATGTTCAATATCACTTTGTGAGAGACATGGTTGAAGACAAGAAGGTGTTGCTGATGAAGGTGGAGCTCATGATCATATATATATATATATATATTGTAAACAATGAAGAGGATGATGAATAAAGAATCTTAGAGGCGCCACTCTAAACATGTTGGTTTTCCTTCTTTAGGTTGGAAAAATTTGTGTGTCATTGTATCTTTTCTTTTTTTTATTAAGAATCTATTTGCACTAATTAATTGTACAATGTTAACTTATCTTAAAATGTAGATGTATATATCATCTTCTAAAAATCATTAATTTAAATCTCACATTTTATGAATGATTTTAAGGGTCATTTTCAAAAAAAAATAAAAAATCAAACGTTTGATTCAAAGTTAAAATAGATTATACAAGCATAGAGGGGCTTCAAGAGTGCAACATATTAGATATTATTTTTGGGATTAACTGCTTAGTGTAAGTCATTCATCTATGACCCATATCTATGAGTATTAGTTGCACCAATAATTCTCATGATTTGAATAGTCCACTTAGCACTCATTGCATCCGGTGATAAACCAAATGCTTCCTTCTAGAGCCCACCAATAATGCTTTACATTCTTTTAAACCAGACAAGATATCAGTGCTATGAACAATTTCACACTTATGAGGCCTTTGGTGTGTCCGCTTTTATAATTTCACAAAGATGTGGCCTTCGATGAGTCGGCTTTTATACTCGATGGTGCATGTCACTATCTATCTATTTCAGCAGCACCCTCCATCAGCCTGCCATTAGAGCGTCGGGGAAAGAATCCGCCGGGAATGCCTCTGGCTGCAGGAGTCTGGGGACTTCTATCGTGAAAGCTAAACCCATGGATTCTTGCCTGTCGTTCAAGCAGTTGGTGGGAACGGCAGATAAAGGCCGTGAATGCCTTCAACTGTGGTAACCTCGAGCAATTTATGTAATGTTCTTGTAACTTGTTTTAGGTTTGGAATCTTCTCTGACATCAAGGAGCACTTTCAGCAAAGTTGATGTAGCTTTTCTTGGATGTGGAATCTTGTGAAACATGAAGGTTTTATCTAAATTTATGGCAAATTTGTAGGTTTGCCTCTCACCGCCTCTCTGCATACACCATTAATCAAGCATGAAGGTGCCCAACATTTTCTGCATAGTGGAATGTCTACACGATCATGCAGGAAGTCGAATAAAATTACAACTATTTGCACTTTTCCACCCTCAAAATCGGTGATCGATTGCTTGTTGTACACCAGATTTTGATTCTGGATTCGCTAATCCAAAGTTAAAATGGACCGAAATGATTTCTACTTCGTCATCCTCGCTACAATGCAACTCGACATCTTTTATGACCCACCGTTGGAAGTGAACTCTGACTCAGATCATGCATACAATTCAAATGTCATATAACTATTACTATGCAGATAAGAGGCATCTCAATCTTGCATAAGTTGCAATCTTTTGAGCACCAGATTTTGATCCTCCATTGGCTAATTCAAAGTTAACCGAAATTATTTCTAGTGGCAGTAGAAAAGTGAAATCTACACGTATCTTTTAAGCACCAGATTTTGATTCTCGACTCGATAATTCAAAGTTAAGATGGACCCAAATGATTTCTACTTCGTGATCCTCGCTACAATGCAACTCTATATGTTTTATAACCAGTGGAAGTAAACTTGAGATGGGAGTGAATTGTCTGCATGACGTGAGTCAGAGTTCACTTCCATTGGTGGCTCAGAGTTCACATGGACTGGTGGCTCGGCTTTTATCGTTCATGTTTTGCATATCACTATCCAGAGACTCCGCGCGCATGGCCGACAAGATCTCGAGCTAGTGGGATAGACCGATAATGGTAGGGAATGCCCCCCACTGCCTCGTGTGCGTTCAGCAATCAACGAAGAATTTGTAAAACATTTACCGCATAATGGAGTGTCTGCACGACCATAGAAGAAGTTGGATAAAAATTCAACGATTTGTATCTTTTCAGTGTTTCTAAATGGATAAAAATGCATAATGGATCGCCTGAGTTTTCAACTTTAATCCAACGATCGATCTGTCGCGCACCGGAAACTTCTCCTGTTTACAGATTTCAAATGTCTTGCGGTTTACGAAATTCCCTCACTGTGGTCTGTTTGGTCAGTTATGCTGTGAGATTTAATAAATTCAGATGAATTTAGATGGATTTGCTTTTGGTTATCACACAGTGAGAACATCTCACTGTACTGAAGTATAAAACGCTTCTCAATATCCATCAATCATATCAGACTAAGACATTTATATTAGCTCAGTCGTTTTAATTGATAGCAAGGTGCTTATTTTGCAGCTTCGTGTTCAAAGGACGTGCTGATGATGCCGAAAATGATCGACTTTTTGAATCAATGTTATCCAATTTTATATACATCTTGTTAGTAGTACTTGTGGATCACTTTGTTTTTTCTTTCTTTAGTAGATCACTTTGTCTTTCTTTTCTCCTTTTTTATATACTTATATTTAAGTATAAGTAGAGAGGAGTATACTTATTGAAAATTTCTAGATTAATTATTCTTTTATTTAAAAATATGCAATTTGCATGTGAGATTTAAGTATAGAAGAATATTCTTAATTTTGTACACAAATTAAAGGCTAGTATTAACATAATGAATCATGAATCATTAAGATGCATGATTAACAGATTATCCCATGCCATTCTGCATGAGTGAATCATTAGAATGCCTAATTAACACAGATTATTCATTAACTTGATTTACTTGCTTGCCACTTGTATAAACTATGATATGAGGCAAAATGTGACAAGATGCCATCGCCTCTCCACCGGTTAACATATACTTATATTTAGTAGTTGTTATTGTGTTAAGTTAATAGGGTTGTATAAGAAAGGGGAGATTAGACACTATTCTATAAACTCAATGTAACTATGGAGATTCACTTTCATACTAGTAGGCTTTCTCGACCACCAAAATGATGTTTCAAAGAGCTAAAGACTCTATTTTATAAAATTGACAAAAGTTATCCTCTCTCTTTTGAAAGAATTGAAGATTAGTTGACACCCTATGATGTGTTCAATTCATTGTTCTATGCCAATTTGACCTCTAGAAAAGATGATGGTAAGGATTATTCATTTGATTCTTTCTATGGTTTATTAGTTAGTGCACTAGAAAAATTACTTAGTGAAGGGATACTTGAGGTCAAACAACTAGACCATTTGTTGAAGGGAAAAATTTAATAGAATTATAGAGAAAGAGGTAGGCATTTCACTCAAGAGAAATAATTTTATTACATCAACCTGTTTATGGGAAAATGGAACATATGGAGAAGGCTTATTAGAAAAAGACCAAGGACCTAGAGGAGAAAGTGAAGAATCTTAAAGGATACATGTCAATTGAAAAATTGACTAACCTACAAGATCAAAATTTAGAAGATAAGGTATATAAATATACATTTTATACGTTAGTTCTTCTTAGGCCTTGCATGCTCATACTTCTTAAAGTGAATGGATAGCCAATTATGGATGCACTGATAATGTTGGATTACTGAGAGTGGGGGTGAATCAGTAATAGAGCAATCTAATTGTTAGGCTATGAAAAAGGTATAAATATCTTCCTTTTTCCCACATTTCATGACATCATCTTGATTGACTTTTCGATTATTTAGGAGCAAATAGAATAGAAAATGAATAATATACTCTTTAGCATTATTGTTGAAGTTAGATTACATAGATCCTAAATATGATTGGAATTGTCTGGTTTTATTACAGGATTGGTTAAATATTGTCAAACCCAAGATAGCAAAATAAATCTTAAAGATGCCCAAGCTATTGGAGGTTGAAGACTTTATGGCGCAAGGTAGTTTTGAAGATGATCGAGTTGCTTATATTGTAATAGTAAATCAATCCTGAGGATCTCTCGATCCTCAGGATAGCTTAATTTACCCAGATTATTGTAATATATAAAGAGTAAATAGATCTTGAAAAGAGTAGAAGAATTGCACCCAAGAACTTAGAACTTAGAATTGCTATGTGTTAGCAGTTTTTGTAAAATGTTGTACCATTTATGAAATCAATAGAAGCTTCGAGCGGTTTTATCATTTCTATATACTGAATTTCAAATAGCAATGCTTCTAAGGACCAATGGCCCAGTCTGAAGGAGCTACTATTCGACCTGTAATTGTATCAGTTCAATTTATGTTTTGTGATTCGATTCTCTTTTACAGTAGTTAAATGAATGCATAAGTGTGTTGATGATTTCGTGTCAATTGTAAGAGATAGATATTCCTTGAAGCATTAGATAATTGTTGTTCCAATTTCTATTACTGAGATTTGATGCGTGACAGTTCCGCGTAAGCTCACATTTGTTGTTCCTTTCATTTAGTTTACATTTGTTTTTCCTTTCACTTAGTTTACATTTGTTGTTCCTTTTACTTAGTTTACATTTGTTGTTCCTTTCCGTTAGAATATAGTTGTTGTTCCTTTCAATAGAAATACGATTGTTGTCTCTTTTTTACTAGATTACAGTCTCTGTTTATTTCCATAGATAGAGTAATTCACCTTTTTCTTTCCAGCAATTTGATTCATAATAATAGTCATTTTTGCAAGTCTTTATCTAGATTCAATTACTGGTCTTAAAATGAATTCAATAGATTAATTAGTTCATTTCCATTGCACAGCTTTAGATTTCAATTCCTAGAATCTTTAATGAATGTTTGAGGAACTTGATTGTTGATAAACTCATATTTGCTTTCACTACACGATTTTAGCCTCTACGAGCTATCTGCATAGACTTTGCCGATATTCTTTGAGATAAAAGATGAATCCTCGGGTTGATAAATTAATGTTAAACTAAGGTTTTTTTTAGACATCTTTAGATCTCAACACTAATCCAATTAATGCAAGTGTTATATCAATGTAACATTATCATCCAATAGTTTTAGAGTAAATAAAAAATGAAAAAATGAGCAATCATACACATACACAGTACACTAGTGTTTTTACGTGGAAACCCAAAGTGAGAGAAAACCACAAAATGTTTTTTCTTATATGTCTTTAAGAATTATATTTATTGGAAGCACCAGCTTCCTTTGTTTTCTAGCGGAAACTGGAAGGAGGCTCCAACCCCCTAGTTTCTCAGGCTACAATCTCAGGGAAGCTTCAACTCCCCAATTCTCTGTCTACAACCAGAAGGGGGCTACAACCCCCTATGTTATCTGGCTACAACCGGAAGGTGGATACAACCACCTATCCTTGCCCCGTCCAACCACCCTGACGTAGAAGTAGAAGGATGGAACCACTGTCACACTATCATTGTAATAACCTGTACCATTGAACCACAACCAACCAACCTGTAACAACCTGTAATCAACCTATACCATAAACACGTGCATCAATCATGCACCAACATATACCTCAACTTGTACCATCAATGAGTGCATCAACCATGCACCAAATATGTACCAATCATGCATCAAATACACATAAAATATGAATCATCAAGATGTACCAACATCATCAACTATACACCTCATGTATGTGCCAACTCATCAACTACCTGTCTCAACCATGTACCCAACATGTACCTCAACCAAAATCCCTCATCAATTTCATCATCCAAATCTGATTTGTAACTCTGTAATAGACTTGGTGTATAAGATTACATACCTGCAAACCTTCCTTAACTTTAACAACGAGAGACTATCATTTTCATCAAACTTTACTTTAGTCTCACATGACTAATTTTGGATTAGTCAACAACCCTAACTTGCAATAATCATAACTATGTACCTGTAATGAATAAAGATATGAAAATAGTACACAATGTTATTCAATGTATTTTATGCAATTCCTCTAGGTTTCACTACCTCGATCCTCTCAGAAAATGAGTTATAGAAAAAATGACATAACTTATTGAATTCTGACTTATTCTAGAGAGAGAACTTTTAGAGCGTGCCTCGCACAGAATATTTGTTGTATGGATCTAAAAATTGTACACAAAATATTATAGACTGTAGTCTAACCAATACATTTGGTCTTACTGAATTTGGATCTGTTATGAATAAGTTATGACGTTTTTACCTGAAACACCTATTTTAGATTAGTTTCACGACTAGCAATAAACCCTATTTTCCACGGAGTGTAACTCCAAAAATACAACGACCCACAAGATGAAATTTGTATCACAACTACTTGTATATGTTTCCTCAATAGACTCCCAATTTCATGGTCTGAATCATTCTAGAAAAAACTTTATTGCGAAAATGGGGAGATGACCTGTAAATAACATATGTTAGAAAGCATCATAAAAAACAATTATCCTCCCTTGAATTTCGACCTTTTTTACTTCACCTTCCCTCTGAAATTCAACTTAGATATCCTTTGGTTACCTCATCCACTTGTCGATATTCAATATGCTCAAGTGTGATTAAAAATGAGAGACCCTTTCCTCTTCTTTATACTTTCATGTAGCTTCCTCAAGGGGTTACCTTCTAACCATGTTAACCCACTTTCCTTATTTTAGGGCTAACCCACTTCTAACCACTCGTCCACCTAGTAATTTCTCAATTAATTTTATTATTTAAATAATTTCTTTTATATCCACTTTGACTTATATTACACTCATCACTTCAATTTATTATTTAAATTACCTTCTAACCATCATAACCCACTTTCCTTATTTTAGGGCTAACCCACTTCTAACCACTTGTCCACTTAGTAATTTCTCCATTAACTTTATTATTTAAATAATTTATTTTGTATCCACTTTGACTTATAGTACACTCATCACTTCACTTTATTATTTAAAAAATTTCTTCTTTGGAACCACTTTGACTACTTTGATCTTTTGGGGCTTTTAGATGACTCATGAGGGTTCTCCAACTTCACATGACCATAACTCTTTAATCGTGAGGAGTTATGTGACATTCCACATACCACCGTAAATAGAATGATATGTAATAACCACTTAGAATAGTCTTACCTGCAAATATATCAAAACTCATACAATTATCCATCAAACAAAATTGGGTCCATTACCCAAACCATTGTGCTACCGAAATGGTAGAGGTATGTGAAAATAATTAGCTAGCTAAGAATGCATCCAAGGACCAAATTATGATATATCTCGATCAACGTTAAGACCGGTTTCCAAACCCTAATGGAAAAACAACTGTGAATTGCATAACCTGTCAAACAAGTCTTTTGTGTCATTTATAATCGGAGATAGAATTTTTAATATGACTCCTGAGAAATATATTCTTAAAATTGGCGAGGGTACTGCAACATCTCCAGATGTAATATATTATTTTTATCAAAGATTTAGAAGCAAAGAAAAGAACATTGCACTTAATCACTCATACAAAGACAAGAAAGGATGGAAAGATTTTAGATCCATTACAAAGCTTCCATCAACTGTTGAAAACACTATAAATTTTATGAGTAATTCTGCAATTTCAATATAGTTTTCTGGAACAAAGCATTTGATTTCAAATAAATTTCGTTTGAACATGGAAATTCTAAGTGAAAGTGTTCCAGTACTTATCTTTCATATGCCGACTTTTCTGCATTTTGGTGCATCAACCATAACTGCAATTTCAAATATTGGGAGAATGATAACTTAGAGTCCAATTGTTATAATAAAGGGTGTTGATGTTTTCTAGTTTCTAGATATTTTCATAAAATGATAGAACTTGTGGTGGCCCTGTTTCAAGAAGAATTAAATTGTATTTGTTTTAATTCTTGCAAAAGGAACAACCACAATTACAAATGCAGTTCTAGTGCTAGTAGACACTAATATATAGAAGAAATAAGTATTTCCATCCTTCTTCTTCAACTTGATCTCCTGGTAGAACATGTGAGGAACTTACTTAAGATGTTTCAAAGTTCACTCTGAAGCAAGTGGTTAAATATAATTAGGTATTTATTAAGAGGTTTCTTCTCGCAATGGGGTTGAGTGTTTTGGTTAGTACCAAAAGATTTGTTGCCGATGATTCTGTGCTTTAATTTGAAATGAGAAAGGTCAAGTCTGGATGGAACATGGATTGAACAACTTCTGAAGTTTGATGATCCATATTTTCTCAAAGAATTGCATGAGAAATTCAAATTCGGTCCCCTATGGTTTTGGAGTGAGAACATCTACCGTGCCATACAAGGGACCATTGGAATAGTTGAGCTTTGTTGGTATTAATAGATCACATTATGTCTTTTATGGTCCAAAACAACAAGTCATTCAACATTTTGTTGAATTATAATTTTGAAGCTCAGGTGAAGAATATTGTTAGGTTATGGATTTTAACTAGACGTTATTGGATTTCATGGAGAAGCTTATTTTCTCTCAGAGTCCTTCCAAGATATTTAAATGATCCACATGTTGTAAGTTTATTGTGTAAATCTGAAGAAAGGATTTAATACAATTGTCATATTGTGAAGAACATGTTAAAGGAGATATACCATCCTTATCTAAATCAAAATACAACATATTAAGGAAAAAAATTATATTCGAAGATGATTTAACATCAAGATGACAAATTGCATCATAGGTGGCATAAAATTCATATGACAGTCAAAGGAATTCTTTATTCTTGTAAAAATTGCATTCTCAGGTGGTCAAATGATTCCCAAGGCTTCTTCAACATGTGATACTCATCCTCAACACTTGTCAGCATCAACTATTTGTTGGGAATCAAAGGAAAGATCCAGCCAATGCCTTGTCAACACAATTTCTACAAAACAGGGACCTACAACAACTCTCCGAATTTTCAGTTACACGTCATCTTTAGTTATGCTTACTTTTTGCAAAGAGGATCTTCAATCCGTTTCTTTTGTAACTAATTGCTATGATTGTAATTCAAGCCCTAACTATCATATAAGGAATGAAAAACATTTTAGAGAGGTAATTTTTTCCTGAGATCCGAAGGGATACTTTTTAATAAAAATATTTTGTTACAGAAATAATGGCGATTCTAAAATCTTGTTTACTAAATCATGTTCTTTCCTGTGATTTGTTTCATATGTTTCCATAGATATTTCATATTCAATATAGATTCATTTAGGTTGTAAGTTCTTCAATTCAGTACTAACTCTGTTGTAACAACTTTCAAGCATCCATTAAAGTAAAATATTTCCTCTGTTTTACTTTAAACAAAACAAGACCTCTTCTTTAGTTCTATGTTATGATATTTTGAAATTAAAATGCAATCTAAACGAATCATGTGTGTTTCATATATTAAAGAGGGAGTCATATTTATCAAGATTGGATACCTGACTTCTTTCCTCATTTTTTGTTCATCTTGTTCTTTCATCCACTCTTTAAGATGTTAAAGGGATTTAATAGATGATATTGTGCCTCCTTTTTTATGATTCTTAATTATTGTAATGCTCATTGATATTTGGGTCAAAAAGTCTTATAAATCAAATCATTATTTACTTGAAAATGTGCCAGACATTTCTCTTTTGCAATCAAGAGAAATCTCTAGTAACAACATTTGTTGGTGTCTTTGTTGGGGACGGAGGAACGAAGCTACTTTTCTCTGAGTGTAAAACAAAGCTTATATATATTTCTTGATGGTGAACAAGAAAAAGACATCAAAAATTGGTTGCATATCTTTCACCTAGCGACTTATTGGGGCACTCAAATACCACCAAGGGGTATCATTTTTATGATGAGATGAACAAAAAATTCATCCTTTCTAGAGATGCGATCTTTCTTGAATCCATGAAGAAAGACAGAACTATTGAGAGAAATCTTGATCATATGGACAAATTCACTTGTGGATTTCCCCAAGAAAGATGGTGATCTCATATAATTGATTTTAATGAATCTAAAGACACCCTATGATGTGTTCAATTGAATGTTCTATGCCAATTGGACCTCTAGAAAAGATGATGGTAAGGATTATTCATTTGATTCTTTCTATGGTTTACTAGTTAGGGCACTAGAAAAATTACTTAGTGAAGGGAAAATTGAGGTCAAACAACTAGACCTTTTGTTGAAGGGAAAATTTCAATAGAATTATAGAGAAAGAGGCAGGCATTTCACTCAAGAGAAATAATTTTATTACGTGGACCTGTTGATGGGAAAATGGAACATATGGAAAAGGCTTATTAACAAAAGACCAAGGACCTAGAGGAGAAAGTGAAGAATCTTAAAGGAGACACGTCGATTGGAAAATTGACTAACCTACAAGATAAAAATTTAGAAGATAAGGTATATAAATATACATTTTCTATGTTAGTTCTTCTTAGGCCTTGCACGCTCATATTTTTTAAATTGAATGGATAGCCGACTATGGATGCACCGATAATATGGTGAAAGATGCTTCCTTCTTTTGTTCGTTAAGTGATGATATAGAAAAAACAATATTTGTAGTAGATGATTATGCACTTATTACTTTTTGTTGTAAAATATTCAATGAATGGTGTGATCACTTATGTGTATCATATACCAATCCAAGTGCCATTTTTTAATTTGTACCCCGACTAACTCAAATTCTCAAGAAGGTAGAGTTTTGTCCATAATGGTTTGCTGCAGAGGATATGCACAATAAATATGTTATTGTCACTCATGGATTTATTGATATTAAGGACATAAAATATAAGTTATGTGAATTTCCTAAGAAATATCCAAGATGCAATACACTCATATCTCATACCAATGAAAGGAACAAAATTTGGCATGAATGATCCAAACACCTTAATTTCCACATCTTGAAAATAATGGTGAAATAAAACAAGTTTATTGGACTACCTAAGGTTGTTCCTCTTAATATATTATGTGAAGGAAATATGATTGGAAAGCATCATCAGGCTACCTTTGGGAAAATAAAACCATGGAGAACAAAGAATCAATTGAAACTTGTCAATAGTGACCTATGTTCCCTGAAAAAACCAACATTAGTTGGTGCAAGGTGTTAGCACTAAAAGTTACACTTCGACTGCTAAAGGGCAAGCTCAGTACCCATCAATAGGTTTGTAAGGTAATTTTTAATGATAAAGTGTCAAATGGATAAAACTCAGCTCAACAATGTAAATCGCAGAAAGTTCTAAATAAGATGTATAAACAAAAGAGGTTGTATCTAACTTGGATCACAGTTTTAAAGAGTAATGTGGATAGAAGGAAGACTTTAGTGAGAAAGATGAAGTAAGTCTACTATTCGCATCAGGAATTACTAGCATACCAATGAAGGAAAAACTTTAGACACAAGAACTTCTTTAATCAAAGATTAAACTCTGAGAACACATATAAAATCATCACAATCAAACCTCCATTGTAATACAACTATAAAATATCAATTGAAGCATTCAATGAAAGTAAATTTCAGAGTAAGAGAGAAACAAGATGGCAGGAAATAAACTCACTTCTATTAGATAAAAATTCATCAAATCTGATACATAAAATCCAGAGTTGGCTCTGTTACATTAATATATCAAAAAAAGAGTCTTACATTAACCATATGAACCTCTATAATGAATTCTAATGCCCCTCTTATAGCCTAGGCTATGCATGACAGTTGTACAATTTTAACTCCATCCTCTAGCATAGGATTCGTACATCATGAAGCTAGGGTCACTACATCTTTTCAGCAAAAATAATTGACTCCTAAAAACTAGGCCTACTCTTGAAAATTACCCTAAAATATTTAATAGGCTTGATGATGTGTCCCTTGAGCGCATCTTCGTCCCTCCATCTTTAAACTAACCTCCAAGCAGTTGTCCCATACTACTCTAGCCATATGGAGATCACTGATCCTCTTGAAACCTCCAGAACATAAGTTCGCAACATATTCTGTAGCACCAACTGTATCAGCCAATTCACAACAAAGTTCACAGCGCCTAACTGCATAAAAATGTCCGTAGCGCCAGGCACTGCGAAATTTCCTGTAGTTGTATAATATATCTAGTAGAGCCCCAAAACACCCAAAAAATTGTCTTTAGAGCTAGAGATGCTGTAAAAAACTCATCATGGGCATCATACTTCACCAAAACCTCAAAAATGTATGAAACAAGCACTGTCCAAAACTAAAACTCTTTAATACATTTCATCTCTTCACTTTTTGAGTTTGGAACTCCTTCTTGTGGCAACTTGGGCCATCACATCCAAATTCCTCTTGGCCATCTCCTCGCTGAAAGGCTATAGCTCCATCTTTAACCCCTTGATTTGAATTTGGTAGGTTATATTCTGTCTGTATAGGTTCTTAAGCTGCCTGTGGAGAGGTCTAAATCTCTTAGCAATGAACTTGGCTTTTACAAGAGTCCCACGATACATATCCATGAGATCAATTAAATTATTCCTTTCAAATAACTCTTCCCTTTCCAATTTAACAAATCTAGCTCTGGCCTCTTTAAGTTGTCTGATCATCCTTTTAAAGGTAGTGTTCTTTGGAGGAGTAGTTATGTCTATAACTTCAATGTGCTCCTCAATAGGTACAATTTTACCTTTACCTTTTCTCTTGATTGGAGCTTCCACTGTGTTTTCTTTCACCATATTTTCTTGCTTTGTTGATGATCTAGTGAAAGGTCTCCTAACCTTAGATTTATCTGCAACAAATGGTGAAGGGAAAAGTAACCTCCTTCCTTTTGAGCATTCTTTTTCCGTGGATTATACATTGATGTCATATGAAGAAAATATTACCCCAATTTTTAATGATGCGAGAGGAAAAAAAGGAAAAAATAGAGGACTGGGGTTTTGATGGATGATCTTTCTCAAAGGGATGGTTTTGTATAATGATTTATGTGTTTATCAGCCTATTTGACCTCTAGGCATAAGGAAAGGTAGCTTACAGTTAGGGAGATGAAGAAAGACTACATAGAATCATGAAGGTATAAAGAAACAACTTGTTGTAAGACATATCTTGTTCACCACCTCACTATCCTCTTGAAAAACTCACAATGAATTCACAAGAAAACAACTTTTAATCTCAGAACATATAGAATTGAATTTGAAACTAAGAACCTAATGAAAAAGGGTTGTGTAAAAGGTTCTCAGACAAGAGATTCACAACACCAAGCTTCTCATTTAGGTTTCTGTGGTGAGAGATTTGTTTAGAATTTTTCGGAAGAACCACAGTGTTATTGACAGCTTTTCGTCGACGTTTCGGATCCACAACAGGATCCATCTTCAGGACAAAAAATCCTGAGGAAAAATAAGAGAGGAGCCATTAATAAATAATGATGAGGCGGGTGGAATAAGAGAGGAGCCCTTAATAAATAATGATGAGAGATTTGTTTAGAATTTGTCGGAAGAACCACAATGTTATTGACAGCTTGTCGTCGATGTTTCAGATCCACAACAAGATCCATCTTCAGGACAAAAAAGCATGAGGAAAAATAAGAGTGGAGCCCTTAATTAAATCACTATTTATTACCTTTTTTGAAAAATTCTCCTCAAAACTAGGGTTTCACTTAACCGACCTTAGTTTTCCACCCGCCTCATCATTATTTATTAAGGGCTCCTCTCTTATTTTTCCTCAGGCTTTTTTGTCCTAAAGATGGATCCCGTTGTGGATCCGAAACGTCGATGACAAGCTGTCAATAACACTGTGGTTCTTCCGACAAATTCTAAACAACACCAAGCTTGTTGTACATAGTTTGCAGTGCCAGAACAAGGGGTTCACAACACTTTATATTAAGGGTATAAAATATAAGTTAAGTGACTTTCCTATGAAATATCCAAGACTGAATACACTCATAACTCACACCAATGAAAGGAACAAACTTTGGCATGAATGATCCAAACACCTTAATTTCTAGATCCTGAAAATAATGGTGAAATAAAACAAGGTTATTGGACTACCTAAGGTTGTTCCTCTTAATATCTTATATGAATGAAATATGCTTGGAAAGCATCATCATACTACCTTTGGGAAAAGAAAACCTTGGAGAACAAAGAATCAATTGAAACTTGTCCATAGTGACCTATGTTCCTTGAACAAACCAACATTAGTTGGTGTAAGGTATCTATGAACCTTCATTGATTACTTTTATTGGTATACTTGGGTATATTTATTGAAGAATAAGAGTGATTACAATCTAAAAATTTGAAGTAATTTGGGGCACTTGATGAAAGTAATGTAATCAACGTGTGGAATGTTTAAGATAAGAAAATGGAGGAGAATATGTAGGCAAAAATTTTTAAAATTAATTGTCATATTATAATGATATTTCTTGGCTAAGATTTGTAATTTTCACACCTGAACAAAATGACACATCTAAAAGAAAAATTCACTTTTGGTAGAAATGTCATGTTTCTTGTTGCAGGCCAAATGTCTATCGACTAAGTTTTGGGCATATGCTATATATCACTCAAATTATTTGTTGAATATGATTTTGACTAAATTTGTGTGGGATGCAACTCTAATTGAAAATGGAGTGGGAGAAAACTCTTAGTCAAACATTTTAGTGACCTTTGGATTCATAGCATGGAATCATATTTCAGATGATAGAAGGAAGAAACTGGGTGTGAAGAGTCATTCTTGTATCATGACAGGTTACTCTGAAGAGTTGAATTCCTATAGGGTATTTAGCCCTATCAAATAGGATATTATATGAAAAGGAGGAGTTTTATTTGATGAGAATACCCTAGGTATCACTTTGTTGAGCATTGATCCTTTGGAAATTAGAGGGAATTCTAGATTGAATGACTACATCACAAGACCATTGTCTGTTCAATTGACTTTTCTCCGTAAATCAACTTGCAATAATCCTTCCATAGTATAATCAACCACGAGTTTTGGAACACCTATTTAGTCCAAAGATTTGATCCTAGTAAAATAAATCCTTCAACGGAGGGATATTTCCTTCCTAGATGGGATATTAAGAAAATTAAAGGTGTTAGAGCTAATGCACGAGATATCAATGACTCAAGAAAAACCAAAAGTTAGAAATAGTTTGGTATCATTGTTTTTATAATGACACATATACTAGAGGCATATGATATAGATACATATGAAAATGAATATGGACATCTTCAATGTGAAAGATAGTTATCAAATTAATAAGAACTGTGACCTCAAAATGAGAACTCTATCCCAAAAAATCCATATTGTTTGGTCAAAAGCACCAAAATAAACCATTGTTTTAAAAATTGGTGCTACCAGCATCACCCCTTTTTTTGCGGGGGAAGGGGTGGGAAGATATGTTAAAATACCCTTGTTTCAAAAAGTGGTACTAGAAATAACACCTTTTTTTAGGAGGGGGTTTAAAATTACAACTTGGTTGAAATCGTGGAATCAACAGTTGGTATTGTTCCAAACAAAAAACTTAGAATTGACCCCCAAAATGAAAAGTGGTGCTAACACTAGCACCCCATTTTCTTCAAGGATAACATTAAAACTTGTTTGAAAACTTAGCCTTTAGAATTGATATCGTTGTGAACCATAATAAAAAAATCAACCTTTGAATCCATGAGTCTAACAAAATTCTTCAAATTAATTTGTGATAAACTCACCTCCTCTGTCTTAGTTCAAACACTTGATTTTCAAATCAGTTTCATTTTCAACCAAGGATTTGAATTCTTTGAACTTCTCAAAAGATTCAAATTTTTATTTTAGGAACATAACCCATGTCATTATAGAATAATCATCGATGGGCAACCTAAAGTAATTTTCACCTTGTAGACTTTGTGTTCTTGTATGCCCACAAAGATTTGTATGAACGGGTTCCAATGGATTCATTGTTGAGTACTCCTTTGATTTAAAGCTTGTTATTGTTTGTTTTCCATGTTAAGATTGCTTGCAAAGAGTGTTTGAAGGTTTACAAATATTTGGCATGTCTCTCACTGCTTGTTTAGTGTTGATAATTACTAGATTATCAAAGTTCATATGACCCATTATTCTATGCCATAACCATCTTTCATCTGTTTGTCCCATATAACACTTTTTTCCCTATATCAGATTGAGGATATATACATTATTTGATGTTCTATATTCACTTGACACTAATGTTCCCAAGCCTTCCTTCCTTATTTCAAATACTTTAGAATTAAAAGTGAGATTGTGTCCTTGGTCACACATTTGACTAACATTGAGAAGATTGTGTTTCAAACCATCAACATACAAGACATTTTATGTTTTAGTCTTTCCATTATTGAGACTTATAGTACCTTTTATAGCTATCCTTGCACTAGCATTGCTTCCAAATGTCACACTACCTCCATTAACTTCTTTCAAAGTGAGAAACTTTCTCTTGTCGCCTGTCATGTGGCTTGAGCATCCACTATCAACATAGCATTGGTTTTCTTTGTTTTGAGCATGAAGTGAAGTTTTGAAAAGCATATATTCCTCCTTTTTGTGCATCTCATGTTCATGCTTCCTTTTCCAAACTCTTATGAGTTATTTCTTTTGATTGACAAGGGTATCCACATCCTTGTTGTTTCTAGGAGTTTCCACAAGGTCACTTCTACAAAAATGTGCTTTGTGCCCATAGTTTTTGCATTTATAGCATACATCATTGTAATCAAATAAAGGGGAAAATGAATTATATTTTATGTTTGAGAATCCATAAGCATTTACTTATTTGTTCCATACATGATTATTTCTTGTATGTGTTCTACAATCTATTTCTTTACGACCAAAATGATTACAACAAAAACAATATCCAAAGAAATAATTTTGGTACCATCTCATGTGAGGCCACCTTGGTGGGAAATATCTTTTGATCATGTCCTTGTTTTCCTTAGGAGAAATTCCAACTTTCTATGGAACATCATTTTCTTTCTTCTTGTTGTCTTCATCATTGATGGAACTTTTGAGTACATCAATATAGATTTTACATTTTTCTTCATTTATTTTCTTTGATGGTCTTGCATCTTCTGGATCCTCTTTGGTGGTCATCTGAATCTTATCATAACCAAGACTACTCTTAATAAATGGCGACCTTTGACAATTGATTCTATGACCTAAGGTTTTGGAACTCTTTTCAAACTTCAATTTTCTATTCAATTTAGTAGTTGACTTTTCCAAATCCTTTCTTAAGGAAACAAGTTCAACTTCTAGCTTCTCGCACTTTTCTTCCTTTTCATTCAACTAAATTCTCACCAATTCTTCTATCCTTCTTACCTCTTCTAATTGAACTTTTAGGATTATGATAATATTTTCTTATTCTTCAAGGATTTTTGACATTTTGGCTTTTGATTCTGGATCCTCTTCTTCATATTTCTGTAGTTTCTCCTTTTGTTTCAATTTTTTTTCCTCCTCTTCTTTATTTCTCTTAAGGAACACACGAGCTCTTCTTCAAGATCAACTTCTCCATCTATTTCATCATTTTCTTCTTCTTTTGAATTCATTATTTCTTTGTCTTCATCAATCTTTGTTTCGATTTCCATAAAGATATTTTCTTCTCTATCACTATCGACACTACTTTCACTACTCTCTTCAGATGAGTCACTAACTCATTTTGAGTATATGATCTTTGTCTGATTATGAGAGTTCTTCTTTTCATGCTTGTTTTGTTTGTGTTTATTTTTTTGCTGATAATGTTTTATCTTTACGTTATAGTTTTATTCATTATCACTACTTTCATTTTTCACAAATGGATACTTAGCAACAAAATGTCCTAGTTTTCCACAATTAAAGCATTTAAAGGACAACTTTCCTTTGTATTTTCTAGATCCCTTTTTGAGTTTTCTCACACAACTTGCTTCCTTTGCATCTGATCCGGAGTTGGAATGATCGCTTGATTTGTGTTCTTTTCTCTTCATCTTCTTTGAGACTTTGAATATTGATTCTTTATTTGATGGTTTTTCCTTTTCATTCCTCATTTCATATGCAGTGAGGATCCCATGCAATTCATCCATTGTTAGTTTATCAAGATCCTTTATTTCCTCAATGGAAGAAACTTTCATATCAAATATTAAGGAGAGTAGCCTCATCACCTTTTGCACAATCATTGGTTTTGAAACTATTTCACGAAGTCCTCTAATGGTGTTGACAATTTCATCCCCACAAAGTAGATAGGCTACAACATTTTCTTCATCTTTCATCTTCAGAATATCAAACTATATTCTATGAATTTGGAGCTTATCCTTATTGACCTTGTCATTGCATTCATGGGTGTTATGAAGTTTGTCTGAAATTTATTTCGTTGATTGACAATGAATTACTTTGAAAAACTCTAATTCTGACAGGACACACAAGATGGATTTGATGGATTTTGCATCATTTTCACTAGACTTTTTCATGACCGTATCTATTGGTGGAGTTGTTGGGATTGTATAACCAGTCACGACCAATTTCCAAATATCAAAAACAAGGGTCATTAGATATGTTCGCATCGTTATACTATATAAGGAATACTTTTTTCCATTAAACAATGGATACCTGTTTGTAGAGTGTTGACGCTTGAATCTATCAGGACCAAAACGACAACCTCATGAGGACATTAGTCCCCCTTCATTTATAGAGAGGTGGTTCTCCTCTTTGGCTAAAAGATATATCTTTGAATATCTTGGATTGGGGGGAGTGCTAGGAAGCAAACCCCAAATATTTAGTGCTTGGATTTATATGAAAATGGTTCTTCAATAACCCAATATGATTTTTATGTACAACAAAAGTCCTTTAATAAGAAAATATT
>SNQJ01S0062051.1:41616-54839 GCA_010110895.2 Picea sitchensis | reverse complement strand
AATTTATTACAATTAAAATGAAAAAAAAAAAAACTCGTGAAATACTCTACATATAAGAAATCGACATCGTGGGTCCTCACATGAGGCCCACGTGCCCCCTCCCCCAGGTGCTCATTCCTTTCGAGACTCCTCTTTGTGGCCTCGTGTGTGCTGGTGCTGGTCTGTTCATGGCTTTGTGCATGGCGGTGGCGCTGAAGAGCTGCTAAGTATAGAATCGTTGGTATCTTTGTAGGAGTTTCGGCGAGATGGACGCATTTCTCTCATCCTTCCATGCGAATTCAATCATGGTTGATGGCAACTCATCAGTCTTGCTTCAATTAAATTTGACCTACGAAATCTCATTCGTCTTGCTTCCTGACAGCTTCAGTTAAATTTGACCTTCAAGGTCTAGAACTGGTATCAATGGCAGCTTGGATTTGAATTGGGTTCTGAAAACACAGGCTTTTTAGGAAGGCAAGTTGTGTTTGTGTTTATGTTTATTTTTTTTCGATGAGTTATTCAGTGAGGTTCCTCTCAAGGTTTCAAGCCTACTAGAATCTTGGTTCCTCTCAAGGTTTCAATCCTATGCAAGATCTTTCTCAAAGGAGTTATCGCAACACAATGGCAACTTCATCCGCGGATTTTCCAGGTGAGGGATTTAACCTTGTTTCGACTGTATAATAGTTTCTGTAAAAAAAAGAATAACGGATATTCCAGGTGGCTTAAGTGTCGTTTCGAATCTCATTGTTATCATTTTTAATCTATGACTGACTGTATTAACTAGATTTATTCTGAGTCTAATCGTATTTAATCTTACAGTCTCTTTCACTAATATAATATTCAAATTATTTGTCGGTAGTTACGGAAGCGTTTTATGGTCGGCATTTAATTTTAAAGGATATTCCAGGTTGTAACTTAGGTAATGTGAGACCGAACTTCGAGTTCACATTCTTTATACTGAACAATATCAGGGTTTACAGGAACCCTTAAAAACTGTGATTTCCATGGCACTCATATGATGCTTTAACTCATATTTTGTTTCCCCAAAAAACTGTTTGAATCCATCAACCCTATTTTTGTGAGTTATTTGTTAAATTGTCTCTATGAGATGTATAAATATGTATACATCGACACCAAGGAATCTCGGTCCTGGTAAACATGAGTCCTGGAATTTTAATTAAGTATATTTATTTTTACGATATATAATTCCTTTCTTTCTTTGAGTCGCACCTAGGTTGGGTATTCGAGCTCACGACATCCTTCTCATCAATGACTCTGGTTTCCTTTATAATTTTTTAAAAATCAAAGCTGGCCGAAACTTATTGAATTTATTGAGGTTTTTTTCGTATGTGGTTTTTTTTTGGATGCATTAAGACCTCAAAGGTTCTCGGGATTTATCTTAACCTTTCAGATATTTCTTCATACGTTGTCAAATAATGCATTAATTATTTTTATTTTTAGGGAGGTGGGTTTCCTTTAGGGTTTTTGAATTAAATTCTTAGTGAGGGTAGTGTTTCATAGTACCTTCCAATCGATGGAAGGTGAGATTTGGTGAGGGAAAATGCATACATATGCATGCCCTGACTGAGTTATCAGATCTTAAGGTGTACAGATTGTAAAGGAGATCTTGAAGCGGTGGGAATTTCTTCTGTGTGTTGATTTCTTTTGCTCTCCGATGACATTCTTAAACAGAAGTTCTAGAAGAGCAACTAGTACAACGAGGAGAATCTGTAGCTGGATTACGGCCAACAGTATTGTGTAAATGGGAGCCTTCGGCCTTGATGTCGAGCGTGGGATGTTCTCCTACGATGAATCAAAGTCGCCCGAGAGAGTGATGTTTTCGTTTTTATTTTTTTGGCCAGCCGAAGATTTCTCACAGTAAGATTTATTTTTTATTGCCCCATTAGACAAAATCTGAGAATTCTAATTGAATTTATACGTTTAATGATTCTAGGTGGAAATTTAGAGAAAAGATTCTTTTGAGCGAGATTTTTGGCGTTTATAAATTTCTTTTTGACTTAAGATTTACAGAGGAGCGACTTTGAGAGTCAGAAGGTACTTGAAATTGAAAACCCTAGAAAACACTATTTTTGTTCGAAGTTTTGTTTGGTTGTGAATGCTTTGACTTTCTTTTGGTGAAATATGATTTTGTAAGAGAGCTGCAATGTTTGTTAATTCGAAAATGTTCTGTCGTAAAAGGGTAAATCTTATGTTATGGAATGTAGATCATGAAATGTTTGAGCTCCAACGGTCTTAGGACAAACTTCTCGCCATGAAAAACTGTGGAGGTTAACTGTTTGTGATTTAGGTTAAATTTTATGTTATTGGAACGTAAATCATAAAATGTTTGAGCCCTGACGGTTGAGGACGGGCTTTTCGCAAAGAAAAATGCCGAGGTTAACTGTTTGCACCAGATATTTTGCATTCAGCTGTGTCAGCCTTGAATTTAAAGTTATAGACGTTATAGTATCGTACTCCTGCAAATAGGTTGTAAGACTAAGTGATTCTTCTATTTTTGTCACAAATTTGAATTGTAGGTCCGAAAAACATTCCAATATTATTGAGTATTTTGTTTACTATCAACGAACTACTGCTTTTCTGCTCTAAACTGACCTGTTAAGTTGTCTGGACTCTAAAGCATTACACAAGGGAGCTCTTTTTTTTTTTTTCTAACATCTTGTTTTGTTTTATTTCTATTCGAAAGATAGATTTATTTGGAAGTTTGGTGTTCTTCTCTTTCTGATTCTGGAAATATCGCCCTTTATGGTAGTTTGTGTAACAGCCCTAATAGTATTCATATTTCACTTGTTTTTACTTTAGTAAAATTTGTTTTTACATTTTCAATTCATTATTGTTTATATATATTTAGATTTGTTTATATATAATCAAAATAATGATACGTTTGGTTTGCAGGTTAGGTGTTTGGTTTGCAGGTTAGGAAGGAGGGAATTTGGCCCTTAAGGCTCCAGTTAATGAGCAGGGCTCCGATACCATGTGTAGTGGCCATATTAATTTAACATCAATTAATTCTACAAACATAACAATAACTTCTATTTGATTTTAGAAAATTCAATAATTCCATTTAATTTAGCACATACACATGTTAGATTTATCAACGAATATTAATTTTATAGCAAAATAAAACAAATACACAATTTTAAAAATACCTTGGTCTGATGCTGAATTCCTCGGAAGAGTCGATCACGGTTGTTGGATTTGTTGGCTTGGATCAAACGCCCAAACCTTGTTCCACCACCCCGCCAACTAGGACAAATTCTAACAAGGATATCATATGGATATCCACGGCCCCCATCACCAAAACCTCCGGTAAAATAGAGTTGCCCCACTGTACTAATCCTCCCAACTCTGAGGAACTGGGACTCTCCTCTCTTGCAAATCCGAGAGAACCACTCCAAAAATATGCCCTAAGTCATCACCCTCCTTCAGCCATTAAACCTCCCTCATATCCCTCCTTCAGCCCTTTCACCCCATTTGCGCCTTACCTTCACATAGTTAATGCCCCTTATCAATTATTTTAATGTTCCCTATCCAAGCAGTAATGCCTTATCCCTTAGGTATACATTAACCTTTTTTTAATTTAAACAATATAATTTATTAATCCCTTTAATTCTTTACTTAATTAATTAGTAGGTCAATTAATAATTAATTAATCCTTGGGCAAATCTTGAACAAGTAATTAATAATAATTAATTAGTTAATGTTATTTAAGAATTAATTATTGTTTAGCTAACTTTTAGGATAGTTTCAGTCAATTAATTATAATTAAATAATCCTATACATCTATTTAAGCGGGGAATTAGTTGCATATTATACATTGGAATGTAACTTATTCGAGAAGGTTGGAAAAATACCAAGGTGGGATAATTTCCACATTAGAGTAATGCAGTGGGTTTCTAATTTGGTTCTCATTGGGAAAACAACTGGTCAAATCATATTATGCATAGATTTCCATTACATTGGGTAGGGCCAGTGTTAAAGACCATTTTACTCTCCCTAATATGGAAATGATTTTCGCGGTAAGTTGTAGGGTCCTGAGATGATGTCCTTACTTGGCCGGTTTTAAGTTGCAATCAAAATCAATTAAAAGGACATATAAATATAAAACCACTTTTATTACATGTTTGTTGCACTTTAAACATGAGGCATGTATGTCTTTTGGATTATCTAATCTAGGTGCCACTTTTCAAAGAGCATTACACCGTAACGATGATTTGTCGATGAAATTATTGATTTATCTTAATCTGACTTAGCTGTTTTCTACAAAACCGATCGGATCATTTGGTCATCTTAGAAGATTCTAGATGCGATCGCAGATGAAAATTTGGTATTTCTTTATATCCTTCTAAGTCTATTTTAGGCATTACCAAGGGCAATATCAAGGGCGTGTCTCTGATTCAGGAATGAGCATTGATCCTGAAAGGATTTTTTGCTATCCTAAATCTTCCTGCTCCTACTTCCAAGGAGGTTCAAGATTTTATGGGGATTATTAACTTTGTATGTAGGTTTGTTCCCCTGTTTTTTGTTGTTTTTTTCTAAAAACCGATCAGATCATTTTGGTCATCTTAGAAAGATTCTCGTGCGATGCAGAAAATTTGGCATTTCTTTAAATCCTTCTAAGTCTATTTTCGGCATTACCAAGGGCAATATCCTGGGGCACATTGTCTCTGATTCAGGAATAAGCATAGATCTCGAAAGGATTTTTGCTATCCTAAATCTTCCTGCTCCTACTTCCAAAAAGGAGGTTCAAGCATTTTATGGGGATTATTAACTTTGTATGTAGGTTTGTTCCTAATTTTGTTGTAATGGTCAAGCCAATTCATAATCTTCTTAAGCGATATTGTTCCTTTTCTTGGACAGATGATGTCGAAAATGCTTTCGTAGGGATCAAGAAGGCAATCAATTCCACACCGTTTTAGCGAAGCCGGATTTTGAGATTTATGATATATACTAATGCCACAGAGGAAGCAGTTTATGCTATCCTCATGCAATGTGATGACCAAGGTAATGAAAAACCAGTGGCTTACATGAGTCAAATCTTATCAGATGATGAGTTTAAATATTCTTGTATTGAAAAGCATGCTTTCGTTCTTGTTAAAGTTGTTGAAAAATTTCGCCACTTAATCTTAGGTAAGCATACACTGGTAAAAGTCCCTTTACCTGTTGTCAAGTTTTTACTCTCACAGACTTATCTTTCAGGAAAGCTTGCACATTGGCTTTCCATTATTCAGGAGCATTATCTAACCATCGTGACTTATAAAACTATCAAGGGACGTGACTTAGCCCTTCACTTAGCTCAACATGCTTAAATAAGTGAAGAAATTAATGAACAAGATAGCTCCCTATCAGCATTGTTTTACATTGACAATCAAATCCTTCTGGTGTTTGAACATCCTTGCTATAAAGATCTGGTTTATTACTTGCAAAATCAAAGATGTCCAGATAACCTATATACCCATCAGAGAAGAAGGTTATGTCTTGAATCTTCTAGATACATCATTATAGGAGACTTCTTGTTTAGGAGATATGTCGATGGTATGTTACTTCGTTGTGTGAACAATGAGGAAGCACATAAATTGTTACAAGAGACTCATGGATCTGCAAATTCTAGTATTCATGTAGGAGGTCACTTTTCTGCTAAAACTATTGTTTTTAAGATTATCAGGAAAGGGTACTATTGGCCTTCAATCTTTCATGATTCTTATAATTTTTCAAGATCTTGTGACAAGTGTCAGAAGTTTGCTGGAAAAGAATGTCTTTCAGCCATGCCTTTACAACATGTCCTCCCTGACTTTCTTTTTGTCAAAATGGGTTTTGGAATTTATTGGTCCTATTAATCCTCCATCTTCAGCAGAGAAAGTCTTTATCTTGACAGCCACAGACTATTTTACAAAATGGATTGAAAGTGTCCCGCTTAAGCATTCGTAGGATGAGTAGGTGATTTATTTTCTTGAAACTAATATTTTTTCTAGATTTGGTCTTCCTTTGGAAATCATTACAGACAATGGTCCCGCTTTTATTTCTACTAAACTGACCCAATTTTTATCTAAATTGGGGGTTAAACATTTTACCTCATCAACTTATTATCCCCAAGGAAATGGGCAGGCGAGTCTACAAACAAGAATCTGTTGTGAATTATCAAGAGGCTCATTGAAGATAAGCCGCGTCAATGGCACACTCTCCTTACTTACGCCCTTTGGGAAGATCGCACTACCACCAAGGTGAGCATTGGTTGCACTCCTTTCCAGCTTGTTTATGGTCAAGAAGCCATTTTACCTACTGAGATGGAACTTTCCTCCCTAAGGTTAATGCTACAGGTTGAAGAATTAAATTCTTATGATGTTTCCAAAAGAATGAATGCACTTTTGGATTTAGAGGAGAAAAGGGCATTTTCCTTGGACAATACAAAGAGAAGACATCAAACTGTTAAAATATATTTCAACAAAAGTGTCAAGACTGTCAAATTTAAGGTTAATGAGAAGGTATTGTTGTGGGGTTCAGCTCATGTTGATAAAGTAAGGCATTCAAAGTTCCAAAAAGTATGGTTGGGTCCTTTTAAGATCGCTTTTGTCATGGGCGCAAATTCTTACATCCTAAAGGACTTACAAGAGCGACTGTTTTCCTATAGCACTAACGGTTCCCACTTAAAACACTACGTGGAACCAACTTGAAAGTTTTAATGTTGTATGGAATGTTTTATGTATTATAGTTTGTTTTATTTGCTTTGATTTTACATTTTTGTTATTTCATTTCTGCTTATTTCAATTATGTTGTTTCATTTCTACTATGTCATTTCTTGTTATTTTGTTTCTTTTTTACTTAATTTCTTGTCAAAATAAAATGTTCGATCGGTTTTTCCACAATGACGTTATTCTTCAAATTATTGTTAATCAATAAAAATCAGGTTACACAGCTATTATGATGTTCCCCTTGAAAGCATCATTGAAATTTTTATTTGATTCAACTGTTGTTATATAAGATAGTCGGTTTTATCCCCTTTCTACTTTCCTTTTCTTCCATCCACTCAAAGATTCAAAAGAGCATACCAGAAAATTCTTCTCCTTGAATTCAAGAATGCTTTAGTATGATTAATTGAATTACTATGCTTACAGGGATAAACCCCCTCATACTTAACACTTTCCATGAGTTATTCCCAAAATCCCAATCATTTTTCCCTTAAATCCGCTCACTTCCCCCTATTGCATAATCATCTTGATATATATATTCTTGATCTGATGTTACATGGTCTGCGAAACCATACATTCTGAGTTTTAAATCTATTGGAAACAGATTTCCATGTGGAGTCACCAGTTTGTTGACAATTAAAATCACAACGATGAATTCCGCCCGCAAAGGATTGCTAAGTGCTATTATTTAATTATGATAATAATATAATACTAGTAGGTGGGACCCCCTTGTAGACTAGAGGCGCAAGGATAGACATATTGCGCTTATATGTTGATGTTGTTATGATGTTTCCTACACTGTCCTATACATTTTATGATGCAATCTTGGTTTCATTTGATATGATAAATGGGTGGTTGATGCATTGTTACTAAATGTTGTTGAAATTTACTTGTGACACAAGGAATCACCATGGGTATGAGGATTATGTTGTTTACAGGTGTTATGTTATGTTATAATATTGATTAATAATCCATATATGATTATAATTAAATGGGAGATAGTTGAAAACAAAGAGGAAAGGAACTATGGATAAGTCCTAAGGCCATGGTAAAAGATTGCATATAAACTTCAAATGAATATATAAATTGATACAAGTAGTGGACCTAGTTGTTATACTATGCGATTTTGTTTAAAAGATTATATGGAGGCACATGTGGTAACATTAATCTATTATTATTGTTGAATTTATGACATAGGGTTAACGTATAAGTCATGATATGTCTCGAGTGGTGCATTATACAATAGATATGGTATCGGATCTATACAAAGGATATGGCATTCAATTTTAGATTGGATATGGTTTGATTTTAATGGTGGATGTTATGTTAGTGACCTGGCTCATACATGGAATTGAATAGGGCCAGGTGAGGAAACGACATTCATTTACTGCATGTCACTCCAAACCTCCCTTGAGCCCGCCACCCTAGCATAGTTTCATTGTTGCTCTGTTGGTTGTGGAAGCTCCACGATTCCAGGTTTCAAAAGGGAAAACTCGACCAACTCATCATTGAAGCGATTTTCTCATAGGTATGACTCTTTTCTTTCCATCCATGATGGAATCTCTGTATTATGAATCAAATGGTGGCTCAGGATTGCATGGGTTATGTGTTTTCTTGAGTTTTCGACTGAGTGTAAACATTTTGTTATGGGTTCTTTGTGATTACTGCAAAATGTTGGTATTCTTAAGCGAAGAAATGGGTGTTCTTGATTGTAAAGTTTGCACATTGGTTACTCAATTAGTCAGCTTGGTTTATTATGATGATTCTCTATGGAAAATGGTAACCGTGGTGCAATGGGCTATGAGTTTTATTGTTGAGGGGTTTTAACCACCAGTTTGTGTATCAGTTGTTGTCAACTCTTTTCCCTCTCGGTCGTTGTTGTGATTATTTATCGAAGTTGCAATGCAACTGTCGACAATGGTGTGGTTCTTTTGTCTAAGCCTGAGCTATTTTTTGATGACTCATTATTTACTGTCATTTCACTGAAGGATTTCCACAGTCTAATCTTGTTTTTCCCATAATGTTTAATATAGGCATGTGTATGTATCAAATTGATACGAGTTGCATCCTGGAATTCTTTTCATGAAGAAGTTTCACACCCGCTCCTCTCATCTATGCTGTAATGACGATTGTATGTTGTGAGGCCTCATTGTTAATTGTTTCTAAATTTATCGACCTCTTGGGTCTTGGAAAGAGATATGGTCTTTCTGTGTTTTCGAGTACCCTTCATTGATAAATTAACCCTCGTTCCTCTCTACAAAAAAAAATTAGAGGCATTTGTGTGTGCCTGGGTTGTTTAGCTCGAATTGCCTTATTTTCCACTCAGGCTTTCTCTTATGGTTATGTCAATATCTTGAGGTTATAAGTTGAAGGACTGTGGTGTTTTTAAGGAGCATGGCTCTCTATTTTTTTCAAGATTATATTTGTGGCTTGTGGTTGTTTCTCGGTGGTAAATTCTTGAGGATGTAAAAGACTATGAGCTCTATGTGTTTCTAAAGTCAAGTAGACTTTCATTTCCTCTCTGCATTTAAATTCTAAAGAGCCCAACTTAGAGTCTGACTTGCTTCTACCTTCTCGGGCACCTTTTGGGTCTGTCAAGAATTATGATTACCAGTTTAATGATTGTGGTAATTACAAAGGGCACGGGCTCTCTCACTTCAAAAAATGTCTCTTGGTTGAATCTATGTGTGTCCTCTCTGTGATGAATTTGTTTGAACGGAAAAGAAAAGTATGGTTACCTACTACCCGAGAGATACCCTTCTAGTCAATTATGGTCTTTATTATTGTGTTTAATCCTAGCATGATCGTGATTACATTTAAGTTAAAAGGCACCTATGTGAGTGATTATTTCATCAAGCACGATCATGATTTTGTCAAAGTTTAAAAGAGATACCTATGTGGAAATATCGTTATGTTCTCTTCATACATCTTATGGGAATCACCATGTAGATTATGATTGTCTTAAAAGGAATTCTATACATATTAATATACATGAAGATCAAGCTCAGGGTTACATTTTTTCGATTGACTGTTGTTGTTGAATCAAGATTGTGTAAATTATATGATTGAAGACCTATGTGTATGATGGAAGTATTAAACGTGCTTTGGTTCTGTCTAGATTTTAAAAGGGACCTGTGGGTAATTAAATCGGGCCTAATTTTTGTTAGATGGCAGTGATTGTTGATTGTTATCCTGGGTCTATTATTGATTACCAAAGATGAATGTTCGACATAGATAACATTGATTATTGTGCTTATTTTGTTTATTTTAAAACAAGAGATCAGCGTTAGCACATGCAGTACTGTGGTTCGAATGGTCATATTGTTACTGTGGAATTGGAAATGTTTGCATAAGTCATAATACACATACTGTTATAAATTAAAGATTTATGGGAAATTAATTTTTTTTTATTGAAGATAGTAAGCAATCTATATGCAATTGAGGAAAATTTAAATGTTTTTGGTCTTGGAAGTGGATGCTTATGGATTAAATTTGAAACAAAGTTATGATAGTTGATTGATTTAATTTATTTTATGAACAATATCCATCTAATTCCCTCTCTTTTTCTCACTTTTTCGCTCATTATAAATCCCCTCACAATCCCAAATTCATTGTTCACGCCCTGTTCACTAAAATTAAATTAAAACTATGTATGACATTGATTAAAATGACACAGAGATAGATGGCGGCTGATATGTTTTGGTATTGTTGCACAATCAGTTATTTAATGAATTTTTGAGCAGTAATCATGTTCTTACTCCATGTCATGATATCACTTTTTCGCTCAATACAATACCCCCAGATATCCCATGAACCCTATTTCACCCCCTACTCATTTGACAATTATTAAATAAATTTTATGGATTGGATTACATGGATCTGATGTTAATTGTTGAGCCAAACTTTATTTCATATTAAGAGAATGTATGGTATGTTTAGAGCTAATGGCTAATAATTGTTGTATACAGGATGAGCTTCTTCAGCAAAGGAACTCATGGCCAAAACAATAGGGGTAGAGGAAATTGGAACAGAGGGCCTAGAAGGCCCAGATTCTCAATGCATTTCGATGTCTATCCTCAAGAGTTAAATCATCTCTTTCAAGATGGATTTTTCAATTGGATAGGGCAAGGGATAGTCCAGCCTAGACCAAAGAGGCCTCCCTTCTAGCCCCATCATGTTCCTGGTATCCATGTGCCTCTCCATGTATCTTTGCAACCTAAAGTTCCCGAGAATGATGGATGGCAGGAGATTGTTCACCCAGCAGTCTCCCACCATCATGGCTGGCCAAATTTGTAATTAACTCCTCCACCACTACTTGTTAACCCAAATGTTCAGATTTCCCCTGCACACTCACTTGTGCAGTCCTCCCATGCAATCAAAAGACTCAAAATCGAGGCTCACCATGTGCATGATAAAGGTAAAGTTGTTGTTGCTCCCTTCTCTCCTTCAAGTGACTCAGCCAAGTGAGTATCATCTCATATGCACTTGAGGGATGACTGCTCCCATGTCATTAGTGATATCAAGCCTCAAGGTTCCACCAACCTAAGGCTAATTCAGGGAAGTCAAAAGGAGATAGCAATAACAAAGGAAAAATTGTCTCTCAAAGTGGAAAATATGGTTTTTGATTATGTGTTTATTATTGATTTATTGAGGACAGTGGACTACTGAAAGTTTTGGACACCCAACTATTTTTGGATATTGTGGATATTTGCATGTTTGGATATAATTTGAAATATTTCTGATATTTAAATTTCAAATTGTGGAAAAAATTATGGGAGCCACGAGGAGGCATGTGTATGATTAATTGTCTTATGTTTATTTTTGTTAATAAATAAAAAGGAGTCGCAAGGGGTCCCACCTACTAGTTATTATTTTTTTTAAAAGACCCTTAATTATTATTATTATTATTTCTTCCCCTAAACTAAAAGTTAGTTGAGTTTTAGTTAACTTAACTAAATGAGGTAGTTGAACTACTTCAACTAATTTGGAATGCATAAAAGCCAAATGAGAAGGAAGAACAAGGGGAAAATTGAAGGAGAAAACATACTAAGGTTTTCTCTTGAGTTTTGTTGAGATAGTTCAGTTTTCATTCATTCTTCAATTCATTAAAAGCCTAATTCTCTTCTATGACAGCAGGGTCTTATTGTAGACAACAAGGTTCAAGGTTGAACCATATCATTCAGATGTTTGTTTCAAAGGTGTTGATCTATCTTTGATAGTCTGTGTAGACTTGTTTGTTTATGAATTGAGTTTCATGAGTGATAAATGATATTGTGCATAGTCAAGTGGGCAGCAGTTTGTGGCAAGTTGATCTAGATTTTAAAAGTTCAGTTTTTACTTCTTGTCAGAGTCCTTTTGTATGGTTTTCATCGGGGATATCTAAGTTTGACCTTGGTCCATGCCCCCATGGGGATTTTTGTAAAGAGAATGATTCTTTTAATTTCTTAGAATGAAATAAAGCGATTTCTATTCTATCTCATCTGTGTTAATATGTGACTTGGTATTTTTGCTTTTGATCTCCACATTTACTTTTTGCAATCTGTTATTTTTAGAAAATTATATAAAAATGTTATGTTTTGCAACAACATTTTATTTTAAAAAACCATCCTAATCCCTCGTAATTAATACTTGTGGATTGGGAAACACTTTTTGAGGCTATAACCATAGGGTGAATTCCCGGCTATCTTGCCTTAGCCAAGCAAAATTCGAAAATGCTTGAGTAAGATAAATCCATATATTTTCCTCAACAATGATGTTTAACCCATATAAATAAATATTTTAAAGAGGATAATCATATAAAATATATAATCACATAACTCATACATTCATCATTTTTGCAATATCATTGATCATCTTCTTCTTCATCCAAGTCTACATTTGTATCATCTGGTTTAGAATCAACATTGAAAGCATTGGTCATATCAACATCATCATCATCAAAATAATTTTCAATAATATCATCGTCAATGCGATCGTCAAGAACATTGTCATCTACATCTAGCTCAACTTCTTTGACTTCTTTATCTTACGATACATCTACCTCACACTTCTCTGCATATTCTTATTCTTCAATATCATCTTCTTCTGGTACATTATACTTTACAATCCTTCCTCTTAGATCATATCTAACAACATATGACCAACCTACTTTACCTAGAACCTCTAAATAAAAGACCCGCTCATATTGGCTTGGAAGAGCATACGTTTTTGTACTGGGCTCAAATGTCCTTATATTAACCATGGTAAATCCATTGTCATGCTCAATAACAATTCTTTTGGGATCATGTTCATTCATTCATAAACTATATCATTCGACCTTGAATAGAACTAACTTGAAGGAATTAAATTCACATTTTATTATATCATTCAAATACCCATAGTATCTATTTTCATATATTGTTGGATGCCTGTCACTTCTAGAGTAAATATTAGTGACCTAAAATACTCCAGTTATCCTAGAATCAAAGGTTTTCTTCTTATCTTCCAACTTTTTTATTTGAAATCAACGACCATTGCACCACATAGCCTTGTGGTGTTTCA
>SNQJ01S0062051.1:15802-41606 GCA_010110895.2 Picea sitchensis | reverse complement strand
GGGACCTCTTTGTTGTCACTCGATCAGCCCATGGAGAAAATTTTAGCTTTGAATCCCATGCCCTTTTATTGTCTTCCAAAAATCTTTTAATGAGCTTGATTAGACTTGTATTAGAAGACTTTGCCAGTCCATTGCCTTGAGGATAATAGGGAGTGGAGTGAATAAGTGAAATCCCAAATTGCTTATAGAACTTGACCAGGGGCTCAGACTTGAAAGTTGCAACATTATCAGTGACAATTCTACTGGGACAACCAAACCTAGCTATGATATCTCCCAGGAAGTCGATGATAACTTTGTGTGAAGCACTCCTGGTGGGGATAGCTTCTATCCATTTGGTGAAGTAATCTGTATCAGTTAAAATCCACATGTGTTGGCCACTTGAAGCATGATGAATTTCCCCAATGAAGTCCAACCCCCATTGTTAAAAGGGTGTGGATGCTACTATAGGTTTCAGGGGCAGGGGTTTGAGCTGCTGCTTTCCTGAAAACTTTTGACACTTGATACAGGCTCTGATTTTTCTGCAAACATCAATGAATAAAGTGGGCTAGTGATACCCAACCCTAATAATTTTGTAGGTTGTGGTCTTCCAAAAAACGTGTCCCCCACATAGGCTGTCATGAAACTCAAACATAACCCTTTGGGCCTCCTTTGGGTTTAAACATCTCAGAAGCACTCCCAGAGGGTCCCTCCAATGCAAGACTTGGTCAATAAGGAAATATCTGACTTCTTTGGGATTTAAATCTCTTTCCTTACTCTTCCCTACTCCATTAGGAGGCTTTAATTCTTGCATAAAATATATAATGTTTGCATACCAAGTGCATTATGCTAATGGGGAACTGCCATGAGGACTGCCACCAGACAACTCTGCCTGCTGAACTTCTGAGCAAAGGTTGATGAAGTTAACCCCCAACACTTTACAATTGGATTCAGCCAGCAGCTTGGCCAAACCTTTCCCTTTAACAGACTTGGTGGGTTTTATTTCCAGATCGAACTCAAGGATCTTGGAAATCCACTTGCTCCTTCTCACATCTATGTCCGGCTGAATAAGAATGTCCTTCACAAAAGCTGAAGGGACATATGCAATAATTCTGGAATCCAGAACATAGACCCTAAAATATTTGAGAGCTTTCACTAAGGCATAAGCCTACTTCTCCATAATGTCATATTTGATCTCTGCATCTCTTAATGCCCTGCTGAAAAATGAAATGGGTTGCTCTAGCCCTTCTGCATTCTTTTGTAGTAAAACAGTTGCCACTGTATCAAATGAAGCAAAAGAAAAAATCCGAAAATCCTTTGAGTAATCAAGACTGATGAGCACAGGTGCTTCATTCAATGCTTTCTTGATTTGGTCAAAGGCTTCCCTGGGTTCAACAGTCCACTTTACTTCATTTCCCTTTCTGAGCATGGTTGTAACATGCTTCACCAACTCAGCAAAGTTTGAAACAAACCTTCTTATAAAGTTAATCTTTCCCAGGAAAGACTGGACTTATTTCCTGGACCTTGGGAGTGATAAGGCTTGAATTGCCTCCACTCTATTGGGATCAATCCTCACTCCCTCAGCATATATTATATGCCCCCAACAACCTTCCCTCTTTCATGGAAAACATATATTTTTGGGGATTTAAGGAAAGACCAAACCTTCTTCACTTCAGGAAGACCTTCCTGAGGTGAAAGAAATGTTCTTTATCAGATCTGGAAAAGATTGTTATGCCATCCAGATAGATCACCACAAACTGATCCCTCTCCCCAATGAAAGCTATGTCCATGGCTCGCTGAAAAGTTTCCCCTGCATTCATCAATCCAAAGGGCATTTTGGCATACATGAATGTGCCCCAAGGAGTGGTGAAAGTTGTCTTTTATTTGTCCTCGGGTAGGACTGATATTTGATTTTAGCCAGAAAAACCATCAATCATGGATATCTTGGATGAACTAGTAACCCTCTGCAATACGTATTCCATCTTTGGTAAGGGGTAATTGTCCTTCCTTGAGATTCTATTCAGGTTTCTGAAATCAACACAGAGTCTGATTTCTCCACTTTTCTTCTTCACTGGGACCAAATTGGCCACCCATTCAGAATATCTCAAAGGGACAATGATTTGGGCATCCAACAACTTCTTCACTTCTCTTTACATGATAGGCAGCAACATGGGATTAATCTGTCTTAGCTTCTTCCTGAATGGCTTGGCCTCCTCTTTCAGTGGGATCTTATGCTCAATGAAAGTTATGTCATAATTCTTGAGGTCTTCATATGTCCAGGTGAACACATCAGCAAACTCCCTCAACAATCCAACATATTCAGCCCTTTGTTCTTGTCAGGCTGCTTGACAATTTGACAAGCTTTGGTTCCCTCTCTGTGCCAATGTTACACTCAATTGTATCAGCATTATCTTTCGATATTTGGCCCTTTATTGCTACGTCATTGTTGTCAAATAGTCTTTCCAAAGGAACCAGTCCCTTTGGGATGGGATTTCTAGGCAATTGAACAATGTGATGATCAACAATTTTGTTGAGAAAAATGTATGTCTGAGAGTCTTCTTCAGAGGCAGAGTCTTGATCAATGTGCAGCGCTGAAAATTCTTCAACAGTCCCCAGGAACCTTTTGATCTCAAGATCGTCTTCAAACACCTTCCAATGYTTTACATTGTCAGGAATGGAGGGCYTGTATTTTACTTATGTATCATATCTGAGCTTAGGTGGTAGAGGGATTCTGAAATCGCTAGCTGAAGTAGCCAAGAAATCAGCCACAGAGTTTTCTCCTCTTRGAATAAATGATATATTGAAGGCTAGGAAAAAWATGTCGATGAGGTCCCAAGATTCATTTGTGTAGCTCCTAAGTCGAGGATGTTTGGCCTGGTAAACATTTTTGATCTATTGGATAATCAACTCAACATCTYCGAACACAGTGATTTCTTTAATCCCCATGTCCTTTGCARCCCTTAAACCTATAACAAGAGCTTCATATTCARCCACATTATTAGTAGCTTCAAACTCTAATTTGTATGACAGAGATATTGTTTCTTGAGCAGGGGAAATAAACAYTATCTCAGCCCCAACACCATCTTTAGAGGAAGCCCCATCAAAGAACATGTTCCAAATAGAAGTAATTGAGGGAGAGACTTCATGGGGGAGAATGGGTTGATTTTTTATTTGAAGAGGAGCTTCTGGGATGTTGATGAGTTGTAACAAGTTGGATCCCAAATCAGTATCAAGGGAAAAGATGGGATGATTTGTGGGGTCCGCTTCATCACTGACAATATAAGCCAACTGAGCTTCTATGTACAGTCTTTGGTGCTCCCCTCCAAAGACTGGAATGGTGGCACATGTAATGTCCATCTGTAATGTTCCTCCAAGTTTTTTAATCCAAGATCTTGACAATAGCATGCCAAACGTGAGAGGAACATCGGCTACCACAATGTCCATGACCACACTCTTCATGGGCAGCTAGAACAAAGTCACTACCAGATCTTTGATGACTCCTAGACATTGTACTCTTCTAGAATCAAAAGAATACAAGTAGTGATAAGCTTTTGTGACCTCCAGCCCAAGTTCTTCCATGACAATTTTAAGCATGAGATTATGGGAGGCCCCTGAATCCATCAAACAGTTATGCAGCACCTTGTCATGTATGTTCAGGGATGTGTAGAAGGGAGGGGATGAATCATCTATGTCTTCTACCATAGGACCTAGGATTACTGCAGGCTTTTCATCTTGCAAATTGATTGAGTCTATAGGATGATATGAGGGTTCAGACTGCAATAGCTTGGAGAGGCTCTTTTTAAAATCTTCATGTTTGACCAGCTCACAGAGGGGTACAGGGATCCTGATTTTCTGAATTTCATGCTCAAAATTAAAAGAAGATATGAGCTTCAGGATTTATTTTACTTCAGGAACAGGAGCCTGGCCTACTGGAGAGGGGGCTTGGGATTTCTTACCTTTTTTGTTGTCTGCCATATCTTTGGTAGTCTTCTCTGCTCTGGTAGCCTGCTCAGGAACATCAGGCTTTCCCGTCTTCTTCTTAGACCTAAGGTTGTATCTATTTTGGTTGTTGCTAGCCTTGTCTCCCTTGCTCGTCTCATTGAGATGATTGTTCATGAGACACTCCTCATATGTTGCTTGAGTCAAATGAGGAAAAGGGGGGGTGTCTCCAAAACAATGGATTTCGGTTCAAGCTCTTCTTCTTCCCTCTCCTCATCATCAACCAAGTTATTTTGAAGAGGGGTTTGAATCCTCTGATCATCTCTATCTCTGTTCCTTTGTTCCCTTGGCATAATCTGAGGAACGTTGTTGTTAAGCTTCCTGAAGTTGCYTCTGTTGTCCACTGTTTGAGGATTTTTGTATGTCTTCTTCCCTTCAAATTTCATCTTCTCCATCTCTTCAAAAAGACATTTCACCATCTTGGTCAATTCATCCACTTGAGGGTGAGGCGTAGAGGGGTCAGAGGTTGAGGCATCTGATCTTCCCTTTCTTCTGTCTATAACAGCCTTATTTTTTAGTTTGTCAACTGCCAACACATTATATTCTACTTCTACGGCCGCATCTTGCATATGAGCAAGGGAAATATCTCTTCTCTCTTTCAACTGGAGACAGAAGTCAAGGTCAAATGCATTAGCATAAGAGATTTTGGCAGAGGCTTCTGTGGGCTTGATCTCAACGGGGATCTTATTGTACATTTTATTGAATCTCTTGGAGAAATCTGAAACAGACTCTCCTTCCTTTTTCTTCAAGGACCCAAACGCTGTCATGTAATACATGAAATCTTTTTTATCTCCCCACTATCTCAAGAAGGCATTATCCAGAGCTCCAATCCCATCAATAGATCTAGGGGTCAATCCCCTAAACCATTTCCTAACCTCAACATCGAGGCTCTAGATGAAGACTCTGACCTAGACATCTTCATTTTCAATGTCCAGGTTGTCTGCATAACTGTAGAAGGCAGCGAGGTGCTCTTCAACAATTATGTCCTCCTCTCCAGTGAATTTAGGCATATACTTCAAGTAATCTCCAGTAGGGAGAGGATTTATGGGATGAGGTAGGATTAAGGGGGCATACCTGGCAGCCACTATGGCATCCATTCTGTTTACAGGGGATTATCACCTGCCATAGGGATAAGAGGTAGAGGAGAATGGGTTCGACCAGGAGAAACTAGAACTGAGCTTACATGAGGAAATGGAAACCACAGGGAATTTGGAGAATGAGCTTCGGGGATTAAAGAGATAGAAGTTTCCCTTTCTTCAGTAGTAGCAATAATAGGAGGAGGGGTGGTAAAACCCAGGGTAGGAAAATCTTTTGAGGTGTTGGGTCTGAACTAGGGTACAACCTCAGGAGAAAGGGGAGTGACAAGTATTTCTCCCTCCAATCCAAGACCAAAAGGAGAAAACTCAGCAGGAACACTCCCAAACTTCAGACTTCGGGAAACTCCAATAGAAGGCAATAAAATAGAATGAGATGCAGGGGTTGGAGTTCCTATAGAACAATGAAAATCATCAGAAATACCTGGTTCAGCAGTAGAAGTACCTCCTCCAAAGGCCTTTCCCTTTCTGATGATCTTCTCTAAGTCGGCTTTAGGTGTCTCTAAAGGCAGTTGTGGAGTATACCTTGTATGTCTGCCTCTAGAAGCCACGATTGAAACAGTGGAGTCGCAAGTGGGTTCGCATCAATGAAGTTGCCACAATGGAGTCACCAGGTGCACAGTAGAAATATTGGAGGGCTCTGATGCCTGATGCACCTTCAGAATCAGAGGCTCAATGTCGTTCAATCCCGAGGAAAATCTTCAACTTCGTCCCCGGAAACGACGCTAGAAAAGTTATCACCATAAGTCACTCATGGATTGCGACAGGAGTAAGCATGATGCCCATCAGTTTTATATATCACGATAATTGGATTAAGGTGGACGAATGGATGCAGACCCAAGAGAATATCGTTTTAACTCAGAAAACTAGGCCAAGCATGCATAAGAAGGTGAGGTCCTGATCTAACTTCCATTAGTAAGTTGAATCTTAAGGTGAGCAGATGGAAGACTTGGTGAGAAGGTGAACGATACTGTTATGGGCATCCAGCCTTCCAGCAGCTCGGGGAAGAAAAACACGACACTGAAATATGTCGAACTGACAAAGCTACAACAACAGAGTGATGGCTCGACTGGATCCTCCAATTATGAGCATCACAATAGTGTTGTAACATCTTGACTGGATCCTCCAATTCCAATCTATTCAGTGTGAGAGGGAAAGTTAACATAGGGAACTGACTAAAACTGGTGGAAATGTTGCAGTGAACCGAAATACATCATCCTACAACATCATGACCCTCGACTAGATCCTCCAATTCTGAGTGTCTTAATACAGTGTTTACAGAGATGGAAAGAACCTGACTTTCATTAAACAGGAAGTCTCAAATACAAATGCATAACCAGGAAACCAATGCTTCATCAAAAATTTACAATCAGGAGCCTAGCTCAACGATCGACACTAACAAAAATGGAAAAAAATGCCTCTAAATACTTGGAGTTGGCTCAATTGCTGAAGACGCGATCTTTTTTTCGTTCATGGCTTTGCGTTGGTAAGTTTCCCTGTCAGGATGCACATGCAAACGTCCGAGAGACTGCCCATGCAGTCGTCTATCAGACGCGATCTTTGTCAAGATGGATTGATAGTATTCCTATGCACTTGTCCCTTCCCTACCTTCTATTTATGGAAAGGGACGGCGTTCAACCACTGTCAACCACCTTAATAACTGCTTTCTCGAGTTTAGGTAAGGCTCGATCAACTCTGCTTCTTGGACAACATGGCGGCCTTTCCTTGGCTACTGCTGCTTCGTTGGATTTCTATGAGGGGGCCTGGCATGCGAATGTGGATGAGGATCTGGCGGGGAAAGCGATGGCGCCAACAATGTGGAGGTGAGACGAGGGGTGCTAAGGTGGAAGCACCAGGTGGCGGAGAATCGGGGCTATGACATCAGACGATGAGTTCCACGAGAGTATGGATAGGATACAGGTGGAAGTGACATGGATCTCAGGGGCATAGGTGTCTGGAAATAATAAGGATGAAGGGAATGGGAACATGACACCTGGGATAGTGGAGGACATGTGTGCGGTGGTGAAGGGTAGAAGGGAAGTGGGAGATGAGACAGGGGAATAGGGTAGGCAGAGCGGGACACTTGTCACAAGGGGACAAAGGCAGTAAGCGATTGAGGGGGACCCACATGGAGTCACCCATATTAGACCTCCCCCCCTTCATTAAAGGCAGAAAGGCAAGGGGGGTCCGGAATTGGACCTCAGCCGCAGATCTGGGCGTTTTAATCCGAGTCGTTTAGACTTGCGCGCCACCATATCGGACACCCCCCCCCCCCATTAAAGGAAGAATGGCAAGGGGGGTCCATAACTAAACCTCATCCGTAGATCTGGGCGTGCAAATCATAGCCGCCCAGATCCACGCATCCTTGAAATCAAATACGCCCGCTCATAAAACTTAGGACAAGTGGGTTTTCAACCCACTTTTATCATTTTTTCGCCAAAGGGGGAAAATTTGTTAGGGAAAGACGTCCCTTACAACATTAGGTGACAACACAGTCATTCAATCCTCTTGGAGTACATTTCATCGAAGTGTGTATATTGTATTCACTAGTAGATCAAACGGTCAATATTTAATCTTTCATTAAAGGACAATCATGGATTATCCAAAGGCTTATCCAAATCGACGGTCAAGACTTAATTAGGAATTGAGATGAATGGTTCTCGTTCACTCTGGGACTTTGGCTATTCATGGCTCCAAGACTTTGGAGTAGAGAAATCCCTCCATAGGTTTACCTACTGAATAAGTCATAGAATGGCGATGACTGCTTGTTGTTAGTTAACACCTCTGCTTACGCTATCCTTCCACTATGCTTGATCAATGGTCAAGAATGCTCTCGAACTATATCAATGGTTAATGTTACTTCGTGATTCATGCTTACTCTATCCTTCCAATGTACCTGATCAAATGGTCAATAAATATTCTGTAGGATCTTAGATCAACGGCCAAACGTTAATTCGTGACTTCGGCCTTCGGTGCTTCAAATATTTTAGCTAGTAGGAGAAGTTGGATATCCCCAGAGGATGTAGTCCCGAAGTGACATGGCTTCCTGACATCATTGTTGATGTGGCACTGGATAAGTGGCTTCCACGTGTCACCTTGATTTGTGACTTTCGTATACCTAATGTGCCAACTATACCTTGACACTTGTCACTAGTCGATTGGACCATGTGTCATATTTGTCTTCTTCCACATGCCTCCCTCCTCGATCATGGCTTTACACTTCGTGGCTTCGGCACTTTGTGGCTTCAGGAGTTTTGGAACTTGTATACCATCCTTCGATTAGTGTGGAAGTACCAAATAGCTATATCACCATAGATATTTTTTTCTCTTGACCAACGGCTTCTGTTAACTCTGGGGCTCAGGAGTTTAGGATTTCTTGGTTTATCTGAGATTCTTATCGTCGGAGTAGGTCAATGTCAGAGTCGACCACCTTCTTCCTTTTAGTGTGATCTAATGGTTTCAATATTCACTCTAGATCAACGATTGACAATATTTCCCTGCTCTTCCTCTGATCCGATGATCGACGAGAGTTCGCAACTTCGAGGCCCTAGACTTTTGGTAAACTTACATGTTTCAGAATCCTTTTCGCCAAAGTTGACCAGCTTATTACCTTTAGTGTGATTTGAGAGTTCAACATTTCCATTCCAGATCAACGGTTAGCGCTTAATTCTAGATCAAATCTATATTTAACGGTTGGGAAACCATCTAAAGCTCCTTCCTTATCGATGGTTGGAATTATTTCGTGACTTCAGACTTTCATTGATTCTTTCTTGTCTCTAGTAATCATTGAAGTGGAGAAGTGGCGAAGTTATTCATCCGCTACTTGATCCAACGATCCATAATGCTACTGCTTCAGATCTGATAGTTCAGATTTAGTCCTTCCCAACCTCTGACTTTACCTCAATCTAATGATCCTGGATTGTCTCGAACTAAGAATGAACGGTTCATGTAACTTGATCCTTTACAAAAGGATTTATTTACTCACAGAACTATGTCTCCTTTGTTATTTCAAATGTGTCATCTCTTATGAGCTTCGATTAACGTTATTCCTTATGAGCTTTGGGTTTATACTGGATTCTTCTGCACCTTGTTGACATCAATGACAATATCATACCATTGTGTCCAACATTCTCCCCCTTTGGCATTGATGGTAACCTTTTCTTTGAATTTTTATTTTTTTTTGTTGCTTATCAATTTCCTCCACCTTTGACAACAATGACAGAGGGGATATTTCTTCGCTCCCCCTGTGACGATGCCCCCCCTAGCCATGTGACCCTTTTCTTCTGATGCGACTTTTGTGGTTTTAATGAGGTATGTGAATTACTCCCAATTTTTGTCGAAGATTTTCAAAGGTACTTCTGGGCAAAGGTTTTGTGAATATGTTTGCAATTTGTTCGTTGGTGTCCACATACACTATTTTAACCACTCTTTGAGTAACCTGATCTCTTAAGAAATGGTATTTTATTGGGATGTGTTTGGTTTTAGAATGCATTACTAGATTTTTAGAGATACTTATGGCACTAGTGTTATCACAATTAATAGTAATGGGATCATCATATCTTATTTATAAATCTTCTAATGTTTGCTTCATCCAAAGAACTTGTGTGCAGCAATATGAAGCGGCAATGTATTATGCCTCTATTATGGATAGTGATGTGGATGTTTGTTTCTTACTTAGCCATGCTACCAAACATTTTCCTAAAAAAAATGATCCTCCACGGGTGCTTTTCCTATCATCTATACTACCGTCCCAATATGCATCAGTGTATGTAGTTAGATTGAAGTCTTTATCTTTTGGATACCATAATCCAAATTCTAAGGTGCCTTTAAGATATCTGAATATTCTCTTTATTGATTTTAAGTGAGTTTCTTTAGGTGCGTATTGAAATCTCCAAAAAAGTCCTACATCCTGCTTGATGTCAGGTCTTATTGTTGTTGAATAGAGAAGACTTCCAACCATTGATTTGTACATTGTTTGGTCCACTTTTGGTGAGTCATCTTCTAGGCTTAGTTTACATCCAGTGACCATGGGAGTACTCATAGGTTTGTTGTCTTCCATTTGGAATTTATTTAGCATTTCCTTGATATATTTGGCTTGGGAAATGAATATTCCTTTTTATGTTTGAGTTACTTGTAAAAATAAGAAGAAAGACAGATCTCCCAACATAGACATTTCAAATTCTTCTTGCATTTTGGTTGCAAACTTTCTACTTAGTATAGTAAGATTACTTCCAAATATGATGTCATCTGCATATACCACCACAATAATCATGTTTTGATTTTCAATTTTGATGTATAAGTTGTTGTCTGTAGTCCCTCTCTTATATCCTTGTTTTTGCAGGTATTGATCAAGCCTTGAGAACCATGCTCTAGGGGTTTGTTTAAGACCATACAGGGCCTTTTTTAGCTTGCAAACATAGTCCAAACTTTTTGTTAACATGAATCCTTCTGGTTGCTCAACATAGACTTATTCTTCTAGTGTTCCATTAAGGAATGTTGACTTGACATCCATCTGATAGATTTTGAAATTTATGAAGCATGCAAATGCCAGGAACATTTTGATGGCCTCAAATCTTGCTACTGGAGAAAAAGTCTCTTCAAAATCAATACCTTCCACTTGGGAATATCCTGTGCAAACTAATATGGCTTTGTTCTTTATAATCTCCCCATTTTCATTTAGTTTGTTCTTGAAGATCCACTTGGTTCCTACCACATTCTTGTCCTTGGGTCTTGGAACTAGTTCCCAAGTCGGGTTCTTCTCTATTTGGTCTAGTTATTCATCCATTTCTTTTATCCAATCTTTAATTTTGTTGGCTTCTTTAAATGACTTAGGTTCTACCAGGGATAACATTGCTTGTTCTTAGTCAAATGTGAATTTCCTTTTTGTTTCCACTCATGCATTTTTATCTCCAATAATCTAACTTTTAGGATGATTCTTCTGAACCCCTTTTTATGGGGATTTTGGCAAGGGTATTTATTTGTCATCTTCATCATCATTGTGTGCTAGTGGGAAAAACCCCCCTATGGCTACACCAGGTTTTACAATGTAGGCAGATCACAACCGTATAAAAGTCTCTTACTTTTCTAACTACCCCAAACGTATCCTAGACTCATACATGAAAGAAAAAGTGAAAAGGATCAAGTAACTGTACATTTTACTCTGTGTTCAGTGTCGATCCTCTCGTGCTTGATAGCTCCACTGACTGCAAACCTCCTCCCAAGGCTGGCCTGCATTCACAAACAGATAAAAAGGAAACTAAAAACATGCATTTCATACATAAATCATGGGTTAAATCTTAGAATAAAACATAAATCAAATGCAAACATTTGACACATCATATTTCGGGATGGGAAAAATATTTATTTTATTGATATCACAATGATTACTTACAACAAGGTCGGTGACTGCTCCATGAACCTGGTCCGGGCTCCTCTTCACCAAGATCCAAGTGCACCTCCGCATATATTTCTCCTCTCAACCTTCTTCTTGGAAATGCAATGGGCTTATGATGGAGGAAAAAGGGCAAAATGGGGAATTCTGATGCAATTCTCACAATAAGGCTACAAATGCTTGGGGCAAGGAGGGGATGTGAAATGGGCAGAGTTTCATTGTTCTTATGCTTAGGTTGGGAATGAGACCCCAACACCTCCTTTTATATGACAAAAGTATGGTTATTTGGTTGGGTGACGGGCTATAGGCGGTGTTATCACTCCAAGAGTTATTCTAGGTTGTAGCTCAAAGAAGCCTGGTAACATAACTAATATCTCAATGGTGTATAATATTTTCTTAATTGGATCAAGTCAGATAACTAAATCAGACCTGCTCTCTCAAGACATGCATAAACATAACCAGATGACAAGGCCTTTAACTATCAATGTTCAGAGGGTTTGTAAATAAGTGAATGTATGGAGAATTCTTACTATGCCAGCAAACTCACACATAAAGATACATGAATGGCCAGTCACAATGAGCAAATGATATTTTCAATTAAACTCATCAAAGAAATGATAGGATGACAACCATCAGGCTTTAGACAAATAGAATAGACATGAATTAAACATCCATGTGCAAATATAGAATAGACAGGAAAATGTAAGTCTGAACAGATAATTGCAAAAGAAGCTTGTATAAACTGATCTGCAAATGAGAAGCTTGAGTACAAAGTGTGAAAAATTCTCCAAAGTCGAACCCATTTGCCTCTTGCATATATGATATTAAATAATATTTACAAATTAGTTTCAATATCTTCAAAAGATGGATCTGATAACCTCTTTTCCTATCTCAAATTCGAAATTGTGAGGTGGCTGGAAAAGATAGAAATTTATCGAAATATGTTGCTCCAAGATTCACATATATCCTCCAAATAAAAATGGATATTTGGAAACTGAGAGAGGTTATTGAATATCACCCCGTTCTTATGAAATACCTCCTTCATTTTCTAAAAATACTCTTCCATCTCAACAAAATCTGTCCTCAAAGTCAGTGACTAAAACAGGGAAAACGGAGTTTTTTAATTTCTGGAAATATGTTGCTCCAAGATTCACATATATCCTCCAAATCCATATATATATTGGGAAACTGAGAGAGTTTATTGAATATCAGACCGTTCTCATGAAATACCTCCTTCATTTTCTAAAAATATTGTTCCATATGATCAGGATCTGTCTCCCAATAAGGTGACTAAAACAAGAAAATCAAGATTTCCAAATCTAGTCATATTCCTACATTTTAGGATTTGATTCCTAGAATGTTTCCAATGATGAAATGAAGTGCCACCTGTACCCATGGATGAGACTTGATAATATATTTAAGTAGTATTCATTATCTTCTCTTGAATACACTTTTTCCAAGTCAAATTTTGACTTTTTGACTAAAATCTCTGCATTTTTACCAAAAACGAGAAAGACCACTTAGTCTTCTTGCCTCATCATCTACCTCAAAAGATGAAAAGGGATGTTGTTCTATATCCCTTTAATTTATGTATTTCATTAAAAACCATCCCCACATGATCTGGAAACAAAAATAATCGATATGAGCAAAAAGAAGAGCAATCTGCAATTTTTTGTCCTTTCGGTGGCTAAGGAGCCAAAATTTCTATCATGTAAGCCACTGAAAGCTCTGCTTTCAGTGGCTAAGGGCAGCTGTGAAAGCCTGCCTAAGCCACTGAAAGCTCTATTTTGAAAATAACTTTCAAAATTGCAAAAATATATTTCCTCTTAGCTTCTTGATCTTCAAGGTTGTTCATTTAAGTTCAGGGTTGCTTCAAATAAGCTGCAGAAATCAGTGTTGTATCTCCTTAGTATGTATTTGTTTCAAAACCAAATAGCACCTGATTTGATCCAACACCTTTTGATCATGTTTTCTTTTCTGCGGCAGATATGATGAGATATGTTTTTCTTTGCAAGAGTAATGATAGTTTTACCACAATCGAATGTACCAAATATGGCACATGTTCCTCCAAGCACAGAAGGAAATAGAGCATCTAAAACACATGGTTTTCTGCAACTACTGCAAGGTAGTTTCATATTAGACATTGTGGTATAACTTCTGCATGCCCAACTCAATCATCTTATAGGAATAAATTCACCCAACTATGAGTATTCTCTTCCCAATATACATTTCTTGATATTCTTAACACTTCACCATGAACTAAATGCCTAGCAGTCAAAGTAAGCCCACCAATGATATTATTTGTTGCTTGGTGCTTCACAACCCCTGTAACATCCAACATCTTTGGGCATTTAACACACCTCAAGGTGTGATTCCAAATAGGCTATGTCATTGAGCTATTTTGTACCCGCAAAACAAAATTGGGCTTGAGGAACCAGATCAGCGTCGATGGAGGCGAGTTAGGGCTCAACAAAAACAAGGGTGAGTTATGAGGGAAACAAAGGCCTAATTTTTAGGAATGTATAAGGCAATGAGAGCTTTCAATTCATGATTAGAATAACATACTTCGACAATGAAGAGATATTAGGCCACATGACTGGTTTTAGGTGAGTGGAATTATTGCCGAATATGTGGGTAAAATCAGATCCGAAAATGGTGGCAGAGATATAGGGTTTGATAGATTTAGGGTTAGTCAAATATTATCAAATCATAATTTTACAATAATTACTAGATCACCATTGGATCATTCCCATCGATTTCGGCAGCTAATGTGCCATCACATCCTTGTACTTTGATGGTCACGGGGATATGGACAATTACATTACAAAATCTTCACCAATGTACGAAGCGAGTGAGCCCGGGACCAGAGTTCGAGAGGTGCCATGCTCAGGATGAAATAAATCACAGTTTTCAATCAAATGCACTGCATAACCATGTCATATAACTATATAAAGTGTATCCACGAGCAATACACAATGGATCTACATCTCGAAATCAAACATATACATGTATAGTATCCATATTCAAGAAGTAAATGACGCCTGGTGGATGGAGATGAGGCCTTCATAGATCAAGCAACAACATCAATATATTCAACACTCAAGTAGGAGTGTAATGTGAGTGTACGACTTCACTACCTAGAGGTCTTTGATGGCTCGTCAGGAATAGATAAGAGGATCTCAGTGATCAAGAAAAGAACTTCATTGATTTCGAACAAGGACTTGATTGGACTTTTGGGATGGTCGGACATGAGGTCAAGAGACAAAACGAAGAAAGGCTGACTCATGCTAGGTAAAAATTCCCTTGGACAAGAGCATGAAAGACGATCAGACTCAGACAGCATGACATTGACATAAGTTCACGATGCAGGAGGCAACACAAACTCTCCATGTCACAATTTTTTTGGGGTGGGGGATAAAATTTGGCTCTATCTCAGTAAACAACATATACAAGAGGGAACCATTCAAAATCAATGAGCAAGTTGGTGATAATGCATTTAAATTGAATCTACCTCCATACATGTGGATGTAGTCAATGATCAACATGCACTTGTTTGAACCATCCTTGTTGGTAAAAGAAGAAGAAGAAGAACTTCTACCTACGATTGAATATTTTGCACCAAATGTGTTGAAGGATTTGGAGGAGGATATGATATTTCATAAGAAGGTTTGAGAAACTTGTAAAGGACAACACAGATTATGAAAGATTGTACCAACATGAGAGAAGCAAATTTCCAGAATGGTTCCCTTATCTTTCCTTAGTTGTGTTTGGGGACCAAAATCATGTCATTGGGGAGGTGTGATCCTAATGGATCATCTAGATAAAATGAAATGACTATGTATTATACTCATAAATTCTCTAGAGGGCCAAATTATACTTTTGGCATGTTTTTAGAATTGTGACGATCAAACCTCTTCTTCTATTCATACATTGACTTAAGCCTCTTTTTATATAATGAACAAAGCCTCTTTATATAATTTGTTTATACAAATTATGGCTAATTAAGAAAAAAACATGATAAATTCAAGGTGTTTTCTATTTTTTACGATCCATATCTAAAAAGATTGTTTATACTAATTTTGTGTATGACAATAACAACTTATAGGAAGTCACTTCATACAAATATCTTAGAGTTGACCTTCATGTGACAAGCTTAATTAGAACTATAGCATTGAGAAAATAATTAATGGAGGGTGGAAAGCCTATTTTGTTCTCGAAAACAATTGTAAATCAATGGACTTCTAGTTTTTGGAAAAAAATAAACTCCACCTTGAAACTCTCGTCACTTTTATAATCTTATATGGATGTGAAGTTTGGGGTTTGCAACATATCTAGAGAATCCTGGAGAGAGATCAAACAAATCCATAAGAATTTTAGAATTTATGATCGTAAAATCAAGATCAATACACCCTATCATATCCTCCTCATATAAGCTAGTCTCTCATCCATTAAGAGTATGGCCATGACTAGGTACCTAATGTATAAGCTCAAGACAACCAACATGAATACAAGAGGCTTCCTAGGATTGTTTAAAACTCCAATAAAAGCCACATGCGACTTAAGAGGGGTTGGTATAAAGATGCCAAGTCTTGGTTGTATCATTGGGGAATATAGAAGGAGGTCATTTCATAGAATATTGATACCATTAAAAATACCATTGCGTCTAAATAAGGAGAAATTGTGGTGCAATAAAGAATTAAAGGATAAGAAAAAATTAAGATACTATAAAGAGGTCATTAACACTAATTTAGAAGATCAAAGTATCTTTATGTAATAACTAACATAAAGAAGAAAATCAACATTGCTAGAATAAGAATGAACTCTCACAAGCTCCATAGTGAAATAGACATTGGACAATTCCTAAAATGCCATGGGATGAAATAATTTTTCATCGTTGTGATATTAAGAAGGTGAAGGATGAAAACCATGTGCTACATTTTCCCACATTATATCTCAATTTTAAAGCAAACCAATTAACTCCTTACCATTTTTTCTTAAGGTTCGACAAACCAAAGTTGGTCCCAATAGACGCTAACAATCATCACCATCATCACCACCTTTGACCATATTATTTGTTTTCAAGGAACATGGTGCATGTGTTTATCATAGCCATGCATAAGTGTTCTCTTACTTCCATTATCTAATATGTTGTACTTTAATAATCATTAGATGTTCCTTAAAATTTTAAAGATTCGATTGGTATGCATAATCATAATCCTGCACATATCTTTTTAAAGAGAATAATTAATATAAATATATTGTTAATTGATGATGAAGTGATTACTATTCATTGAAATCAATTCCGATTTATCAAACTTTAAATTTTTTCCTTTATAAATAATTCCTTGGGAAACTCTTGGGCACTTCCCCTAATTCCAAAGATGGTACCTAGTGTAAAGTGGCTAACATAGACTTAATGCACCCGACCCTATGGAAATCAAACTAGATACGTGCACATCATGTTGGATTACTACCAATGTCTCAGCAATAGTGACACAAACCAATTGAGCTAACCCTTGGGGCTAAAATTAATGTTTGGAACATTTTATCCCACCCTCAAGTACTTAAGCAAGAGTGAGATTGTTAATACCTTTCCAACCCCCTTGTGGAGCTAAAAATAATGTTTGGAACATTTTGTTCCACCCTCAAGCACTTACGAAAGAATGAGATTGCTAGTACCTATCGATACCAATTGACTCATGAGAGACAAACATATCCAAAGTGTTAAGCCCTAAATAGTGGCTCATTACCCCTTAATTGGGGCATACTACATTAGTAATGTTATTTTATTTATTTCGGCTTTAGTCCATTAGTTGTAATTATACCTCCTAGTCTCCTATATATATCAAGGAGACATTTTCATTTGGAATCATCTTGTATTGGAACATTTATGTGGGCATAAGGAGTTTTCCCCCTCGAAGAGGCTTATTATCTGAATTTCTCTCTTTTTCAAGGTGTTGAGTACTTATTCGGAAATTTTTCTATGCTATATTGATATTTGGTTCCTAACATATGGTTTCAGAGCTCAAGGTCTTGGGGTTTCGCTTCTACATCTGAGATACCTTGGAATTTTTGCTATAACTTTTTTTCTACAACGATTCAGAAGGAACGTCTTGGAGGATATTTAGTAGACGGATCAAGGTACATTGGGTTAAAATTTCATCTCCTGAGGCCTTATACTTTCAGAGATACAACCTTTCTAAGATAGGGTTCTGGAATCATCATGAATTGAGTCATTGCGGAATTTTCACTATAATTTTTTTTCTGTAACATTTCAGACCCTTAACTCCGAAGGCTATTCACATAAATTAGTAAGGTATTTGTGGTAACAATTTCAGCTTCTATTTCATCTTACATTTGTAGATAAACCATGTGGAAGATAGGGTATCTGACTAGTCATATTGGCTAGTCTCAAGCAGGTGTTCCAGGTAAAACAATCATAATGTATTCCTAGAGTATCTAAATTGAGTGAGACTAGTTGCATTGGATAGTGGACAACCCGTAGTAGTTCTGGTACAAGTTTTAGAATTTTATACCAATTATTTTGTGTGCGACACACTATACAAGTGAGATCTCCTGGAAAGGAAAAAAATCAGCAAGTTGTGGGGAAGTTACCGTAAATTCCACTTGGCACATCCAATTTTGATCAGACCTGTGGCATTGCGGAGAAGAAATATCAGAGACCTACAAAAAATAAAATTGCATACTCAGAAAGGCCAAAATTTTGGAGATACAATAAAAGGAAGATTGTCTAGCAGAACCACCTCAAAACCAAGGTTTAAAGTGATACTTGGCCAACATGCCACCAAAAAAGGGAACTTCTACACCAAATAAGCCTCCAGACAATCCTACTCGGACTCTTGATGAAGGTGAAGAAATGCGTAGGGACATAAATAATTTACAAAAGAAGACAATAACAAAAGATGAACTACAAGAGATGGAAGCTAAGTTGGAGGCAATAAATACTAAGATGGATGGCTTAAAAGGGGAGATCATGGAAGGATTGAAAATTTTCCTAATAGAGAGGACACCTGAAAGTGAAAATGTATCCCATGAAATTCATGATGAGGACACAAGGAAGGTTAATCAAGAATGGAGAAACTCCAACTTTGGGTTGAAGACCAACCACATTCCTGAGATCGATATGAGGAAGATTGATGGCAAGGACCCTATCACATGGATACTTCAAATGGAGCAATTCTTTGATCTACATAATGTGCCACATACACAAAAGGTACGATTTGCTTCTTTATATTTAGAACCCAATCAATTTGTATGGTATCGATGGCTTTGTTCTCGCAAGTCACTCGTCACTTGGACAATTTTCACGGAAGAAATGATAACACACTATGAGGATACAAGGAGCAATACCTTCTTTAGCCAATTGATAAATCTCAAGCAAAAGGGTTCAGTTACAGAGCACATTGAGAAATTCCAAAGATTGAATATAAACAGTAAATATTGAGAAATTCCAAAGATTGAATATAAAAGTAACAGATATTCCATATGAGTAATTTGATTGATGTATCAATAGGAACCTTAAAGGATAATGACAAACATGATATTTGTTCTTTGGGAACCCAAATCATCGAGGAATGCATTTAGGGTGGCAAGAAAGTTGAAAGTAAAATGCTGCATAAGTGACAATTAGAAGGACCAATCTTAACATATATAGAGAGAATAATGTCCCTTCTTCCAAAACACCTCAACCTGCTGGTTGACACCCCAACAATTGAAGGAAAGAAAAGCAAAGGTTTATGCTTTAATTGTGACAATAAATATAGTAAGGGACATAAGTGTGGTGAGAATTTAAATTATTCTACATAAATTGTGAAGAGGAAGAAGAATCAAGAACAAGAGCCATCTCAAGATGAAAACGTGAGAAGCAATTTTTGTCTCAAGAGTTGACTCACCATATCGTGTTTACAATGGAATTAACACTCCTCAAACCCTCAAGATCGGCCATGATATATCAAAAGAAAAAAGGCAATAGTCCTAATTGATTCTGCAAGTATCTATAATTTCATTCATTATAAATTAGCCAAAGCTCTCTCAATCAAGCTTAAAGTATCCAAAGACCAGAAGTTTTAAGTAATGATTGTATTTGAGGAACCATCAATTGCTCAAGAAAATGCAATAAGATCAATCTTACCATGGGGGAATATGTAATGAATAGTCCAATAATTATATACTCATGGGTGGTGTTGATGTTGTACTAGGAATCCAATGGTTACAATCATTAGGAACAAGGCTTTAATTTTCAAGAACTTTTCATGAAATTTTCTACTGAAAGGAAAATAAATTGAGTTAAGAGGTATCATAGGAAACCCGATATGCATAAGATCTAATGGCATGACAAAATTATTTAAAAAAGGGGCATCAAGGTAAGTTTTGCAATAACTATGCTCACTAGATGTTCAAGCATCTAAGCCATCTATTCCTCTAGATCCTGGGGTGATTATTGATAAGCATTCCAAAGTATTTGAAGATATTCCCAAAGGTCTTCCACCCACTCAAATCATGATCATGATATTCACCTACCTCCTGGGAGTGCTCCTCCTAAAATCAAGCCATACAAGACACCCCCAAGTCTGTAAGAGTGAAATTGAGCATGGTTGAAGAAATGCTAGAGTCTATCATTATTAGACCTTACCAAAGTTCTTACTCGCACCTAAGTGGTAATGGTATTCAAGAAAGATGGTTCACAGTGTACATGTCCACATTATAGAGAGCCCAACAAGATCCCTATTAAAGATAAATTTCTCTATCTCGGCCATGCGGGATGAATTGTTAGATGAACTACATGTGGAGCAATCTATTTCACAAAGTTGGATCTTCGTCAGGGTATCAATGATTAGAATGAAGGGAGAAGATATCCCAAAACAACATTCCAACCATGAAGGCCATTATGAATTTTTGGTCATGCCTTTGGACTTACAAATGCACTTTCCACATTCCAAGGGTTGATGAATCATTTTCAAGCCCCTTCCTTCAAAAATTGTTTGGCTATTTTTTGATGATATACTAATCTATAGCAAGTCTTGGGAGGATCATGTGCTTACATGTTGACAAGGTGCTACAACTACTAAAAAGCAACAACTATATGCCAAACCATCAAAATGTTTCTCTGGAGTGAAGGAGGTAGAGCATTTGGGTCATATTGTATCTCATGAAGTGCTGCAAGGTATACCCTAACAAGATTAAGGCCATGATGGACCTACTGATTCCCAAAACATTGAAGAATCTTAGAGGATTTTTGGGTTTGAAAGGTTAATACATCACAAGTTTGTTCTAAGATTGTGGAAGAATAGAAGCACCTTTAATGACACTTCCAACTAAGGATGCATTTTCATGACTCCAGAGGCAAATCCAAAGCTTTGAACAACTTAAAGAGGTGATGTGAAAGCTCATGTCTTGACCACCTGCACTTCACAAAACCCTTTATCATGGAATGTGATGCCTTGGGAAATGGAATTGGTGTTGTCCCACTCTATTTTGAAAGTCAACCACCAAGGGAAAGGGGACTTACACAAACCCATTTATGAGAAGGAAATGATGGCAAATACCACATGCATTAAAGAAATGGTGTCCTTACCTAATAGGTAGGCACTCTAAGGTCAAAAGAGATCATGATAGTCTCAAATACTTTAAACAAAGACTATCTGAAGAACAACAAAATGGGTAACCAAGATATTGGGTTGCGATTTTGAAATCATCTATAAAAAAAAAGGGAAGCAAAATGTTGTGGTATGCACTCTCAAGGAAGGGATGAAGATATTGAGGCCTTTCTTTGTACTATCTCGATCATCCAACCCATTGATAATAGAAGCAAGGGATGAATGGAAGAATGGGATGAAAAAGTGTGGACTCTCATTCACAAGCATCGTACATTTACATGGAAAAATGATTCACTATGGTACAAGTATCACTTATATTTATGTAAGAACCCCAACTCAAACAAAGGTACTATTGGAATTGCACACCTCTAGGAGGCACCTCGGGATTTTAAAACCCACCATGGGGAATAAGAAGGATTTTTTGGATGGCCTTAAACTGATGTTCAAAGGTTTGTATGTAATGTTTTGTTTGCCAAACAAAAATAAGGTGGAAAAACAAGACCCCAAGTCTCTTTACAACCATTAGCCATCCCAAGTCGGCACTAGGAGGAAGTTTCCATGGATTTCACCACATGTGGGTTACCAAAGTCCTGAAGGAAAGCATGTCATCATGGTGATTGCTGATAGACTTTGGCTCAAGTACACACACTTTGTGCACTCTCTCATCTCTTCAAAGCCGCGACAGTTGCCACCGTATTCATGGAGATAGTTCAAAAGCTACATGGTAGCCCAAAGATTATTGTGGGTGACAAAGATCCCATCTTCATCGGAAATTTTTGGACATAATTGTTTTTCTTGTTGGTACCTAATTATTCATAGCTCATCCTATCATCCCGAATCAGATGGACAAACCAAGATGCTGAACAAATGTCCAGAAAACCACCTTGTTGCTTCTTCTATATCCCATAAACAAACACAATGGTTCTAATGGTTACCATTGGCGTAATGGTGGCATAACACTTCCTTTCATAATCGTAGTAACAAAAATGACACCATTTATGGCACTCTATGGATACTCCACCCTCCTTCCATCACTTCTTCTAAAAGAAAATCTAAGGTTCAAGCTGGAAGATCACATCAGCATCAACAACAAGTTCTCCAAAAAATTAAAGGACAACCTGACCCTTTCATGGCACGTAATCTATTGTGGCACAGAATCGCATGAAACAACAAGCAGATCAACATCGTAGTGAAAGAAGTTTTGAAGTAGGGGATTGGGTGTTTTTAAGACTACAACCATACAGACATATGTCCCTCAAGCAAGCCGAGAAGGATAATAAATTATCACCAAAGTACTATGGCCCTAATACCTTGCCAACCCCCCGCGGGGCTAAAAATAATGTTTGGAACATTTTGTTCCACCCTCAAGCACTTACGAAAGAATGAGATTGCTAGTACCTATTGATATCAATTAACTCATGATAGACAAACATATCAAAAGTGAGATTTGAATCTAGGTGAGGAGAGTAACAACTTCTCTTAACCAATCTAGCTAAACTCAATTAAACTTTTAACATTTTATAGTATACTTAAAATTTATTTTAATCTTCAAATTATTATTCTTTAAAATACATCAGATTCCTCTTAATTCAATGTCTTTATTAATATCTACTTATAATATTGTTGATATGGGAATGCATAATCATGTGCAAGTGATGATAGAAAATAATTTAGCATGAACTTAAAGAGAGATCAATTCAATTTACTTCTTTTTTTTTCCAATCGAAGGTTCAACTTTCACAATTGCTTTGGTCTAAGTCCATTAGGTAGCTTTTAATGACTCATCAAAAATCACTTGGGGGGCAATAGCTTTCAACGAATATAGGGTCCTCCTATTGTATTGGGATTCGATGACCTTGTTGAAAAACCCCTAGCTAACACATTTGAGACCATCTACAAGCACTTGGACTTGAACTTGAAACCTCCCAGAACTCCAAAGGACCAAAGGAGGGTGGCTTTGCCCATCCACCTACATGTCTAAGCCCAATTCAAACCCAATTCAACTCACTTTATATATATTTGAAAGACCATGAACAAAGACATTGATTAATTGATTAATTGATGAAAATGGTTTATACATCAAATCAATGTTTATATGTGTTAAACACATATTTTAACCTAAAGTTAAAAAAAAAAAAACTAAAATAAAAAATACATTTGTGTGTGGGTTTGAGTTTGGAAGTCCGATGAAAAATACTCAGACGTAGTTAATCTTCTAATAAAATAAATCTTCTCAACCTACCCTTAAAATAATTCTAATAATATTTTACAAACACAACAATGAAGTTGCTCCAACTTTTGTTTCAAATATATTCATAAATGACGAAAGGCCTTTATGGCCCCCATTAAAATTTCTATCATAAAATTAAACTTTAATGGGAGAGAAGCAGAACATTAGACTGCTTCAATTTTTGTTTTAAATTTACTTTTATATATGAAGGGGAAGAGCGATATGAATGTGGCAAACATTTTTTCAAAACTTTTTAAATGAAACCATACACATTTGTAAAGTTTCAGATAAAAATTTCATGAGGTTAGAACAGAAGCAGATAAACAAATATTTTGTACAATGTTTATGACTCACCCATGATGAAGTTCCTTATATACTCATCTTTCATTGAACAAATACTATTGATGAAGTTCCTTATAGACTCGTTAAATCTCTTCATTTAACAAATACTATTGAATTGTCTTATTTTTACATTTTTTTTTACAAAATGCATAAATCGACCAAAGGTGTTTTTTTACAAAATATATAAATCAACAAAAGAAGTATTTAACTAATTACATGCACAATTGATAAACATAAAAAATCTTAATAATAGCAGGGAAATAATTTTGAGATGATAAATTATTTATATAAAAATTAAATTTNTTTCAGATAAAAATTTCATGAGGTTAGAACAGAAGCAGATAAACAAATATTTTGTACAATGTTTATGACTCACCCATGATGAAGTTCCTTATATACTCATCTTTCATTGAACAAATACTATTGATGAAGTTCCTTATAGACTCATTAAATCTCTTCATTTAACAAATACTATTGAATTGTCTTATTTTTACATTTTTTTTTACAAAATGCATAAATCGACCAAAGGTGTTTTTTTACAANGTGACCTTAAAGTTAAATTATTATTATTATTATTTGTAAGTATCTTCTATATTAACATGAACATAATTTACAGGCGAGTCTAAACTTTTTCAATACCAGAGACCATGGCAGTCACTTGAGATGAAAAACACAAAAAATATACCTGCCCCAAAGGGGAAACCATGCTAGAGATTGCACTATAAGTCTTGTAATCTGGAAGTCATGAATCCCACATAGTCTACAATTACTACTATCACTCCTTAAAACATAGAAAACTAGATGTAAAAAAGATGAACCAGGAATGAAAACCCCCCTAACACTGGACATGAGGAAACTGGGAAGGAGATGGGCCCAAACCCTCTCTACCTACGACTGCAACTGAAGATTCAACTCCAGGACTACCCCCAACAAGAGGATGGAAGACACCTCCATGACGACGAGCGATCCATGTCACCACCTCCAACAAATAAACATTCCGAGCTTCCAGTAATTCCATCCGACGCTTGAGTTGACTGAAGTCCTCATCCTTTGGCAGCATACCTAGGGCTACCATAGTTTTGGTATGCCAATACAATTCCAAAGTGCGATAGAATTTCGAATTCCTAGTCCTGGTGCAACCAAGATCAAGAATCAATCCTCCCACCTTATGCTCTACCTCCACGTCATCCTTGAATTCTCGCACTAGATGAACCTTGGCTTCCAAAGTTGGCATTGAGGCCTTATCCTCATTAAGCACAAAGTCCTCATAAAAATAATGTAGCTTCCATCACTGCCTTGGCAACATGTGATGACCCTACAAAGGAGGAGCAAGGCCTACAACCCCAGGACGCCATAACGAGATAGACCAAAGAAATTAAAGAACCAAGCGGACTATCTGAGAAACCAAAATAATGCCAAACATACTAGAGTTGAGCAACGTCCATAACACAACTACGACTATTTATCCTCCCAGGGTTTGGAATGCTATCCTTTATCATTCATACATGGCTTTCATACTTCATTTGGGCCATGAATGTCAGTCTAATGCAGGATTGTGAGCGCATCCACCGTCTCGTGCAATATGTCACCCTCAACTAATGATCTAACTTCACCATTATATGTTATGATATCACATTGTTGTTGATTATTTGGGTTGGTTGTCATTGATGCCAACCCTTGAAGAAAGTCCGATAACGAACTCCGGTAGCACAAAGGTTTGGGTAATGGACCCAAGTTTGTTTGATGTATAATTGTATGAGTTTTAATATCTTTGAAGGTAAGACTATTCTAGATGGATAATACATGTCATGCCATTTCTGGTGGTATGTGGAACGTCACATAACTCCTAACGGTTAGAGAGTTATGGCCTTGTGAAGTTGGAGAACCCTCACGAGTCATCTAGAAGCCCCAAAAAGTCAAAGTAGTCAAAGTGATTGCAAAGAATAAATTATTTAAATAAGACTGTTATATATGAATAGTACATGTCATGCCATTTCGGGTGGTATGTGGAGCATCACATAACTCCTCACGGTTAGAGATTTATGGCCATGTGAAGTTGGAGAACCCTCATGAGTCATCTAGAAGCCCCAAAAGGTCAAAGTAGTCAAAGTGGTTGCAAAGAAGAAATTATTTAAATAATAAAGTGAAGTGATGA
>SNQJ01S0062050.1:23959-41606 GCA_010110895.2 Picea sitchensis | reverse complement strand
GGACTAGGATAAAAAGGAGCTAAACCTTATGATATTTTGGGAAGGAAGTACATTATACGGATGTTTTGAAAACTGGGATAGAAAGGAGGCTATTTTCATTACTCTCCCTTCCTTGTTATGTTGGTTTGTTTGCTTGGAGCGGAGAAAAAAAATCTTTGAGGGAAGTAATCCCTCTCCTCTTTCTGTAGTTTATAAACTCAGGGAAAAATTAGCATCTAGTCCATTTACTCTAAAGAAGGCTTGTCCTCGTATAGTTCAGATCCCAAGTTTCACTACACCTATAGTGAGTTGGTTTGATGGAGAAACACAATTAAGTGATCATAGGTGTGGGGCTGGGGGATTGATAAAGATCAATGCAAACTTGGTTTATAAGTGGACCTTCAATTGCGACAGTGGGAAAAATACCAGGGTAGAACTGCTTGGAGCGTGGGCGACTCATATCTTGGCTGTGTGATTGAATATCGAAGTCATCTAGGTAATTGGCGATTCAAAGATTATTATTGATTGGATGAAGGATAGAGGCAATCTACATATTTCTTCTTTGATGGGATGGATGGAAAGAATCAATAACCTCAAAAAATATTTGATGGAGATCCATTACACTCATGTTTATAGGGAGCTAAATAAGGAAGCAATTTTTTTCTCGAAAAAGGCATTGACGAAGACTGAAGGAAAGATCGAATACAATTTTTGGGTAGATGGGAATGAGTGTCCTCCCCTCTTTTTCAATCTTATTTAGCGGCTAGCTTTTTTTTTCTTACTAGTCTACTGAGATTTTTGAGGACAATATTCTCTTTGTTTTTTGCCCTCTCTGTTTTCCTCTCATGGTATAGAGTTTAATTGAGCATAGATGGGTCTATTATTTCTATGAGACTCAAGGTTTATATGCTACATTCTGGCTATAGTGTTATTACATTGTAAGCTTCAGCTCAATGACATATTCTGAAGCTCTTTAAAGTGTAGTTTTTTTGTCTACGTCAGAATTATGGGAGACATGCAATGTATGCATGAACTATGTAGTGGATGGAAATGTGTACTCAATTATATTCTCTAATATAAATGAGAAATTTTTTTGTTGAAAAAGAAAACTTTTAAATATACTTCCACTTTCAATCTTTATTAGTCCCTGCCAAAGGCGTAGAGGGACTATAGCGATCGATAATTCGTTTACTTTATATTAGTTTGTCGTTTGACTACCAATTTTTGCATAATTTCTATTGTTCGAACTACAAAACTAAAAACATTATTTTTTATATAATAAAAAAACCCTTATATGTCATGATATCATTGGATAATAGATTTGAGGTCATATTTCCAGCTTCACTATTCTTAATGATTTATATGTTGGCATATCCAAAGTTTTTATCATCTACGGTATTTTTGAATTTGTAGTATTCATACTAAAATGATTAGATATCCAAAGTTTGGAGCTGTGCTTCTGTCGTTCCTCGTTCACAGGTAAGTTTTTGTGCCATGGTTTCATTGCTATTCCTTGTTTGATGTTTGTTATTTGCAACTTGCAAGCAAGAATTTTCAATACTAGGAATCCCTGGCTCAAAATCCTGTTGCAGAACATCTTTTTGTGTGACTGCTATGACCAAAATATTATCCTTGTTATTGAACGCTAATGTTCTATACAAAACCCACCTTTTTCACAGCCATAGTGACATATAAAAAATAAAACTCCTCATTTTTCCTGCTCCTGAAAACCATACGTTTGGTCGATTTTTCCCAATGTTCTCCTCATGTTTTATGTTCCTGGAAACCATACGTTTGGTTCATTTTTGCCACTCTGTTCCCTTACAAACGTCTTGTTCCACTTTGAATGTCGATGTTGGACTTAGAACCCACATCTTTTGCAGCCACAGTGAAATATAAAAAATAAAACCGAATGTTCTCCTCTTATTTTTTGTTCCTGGAAACCATGCGTTTGGTGCATTTTTTCCAGGTTGTTCCCTTCCAATCACATATTCCAACTTCCATGTCCTGGATATCATGCCATAGCTATTTCAAAAATAGCAATGCAAAGGGGTTTAGAAAATGAATTCGGAGTTGTTACAGGGGGCAAACATCTGTCAGGGCCTTTTGACAAGGCATGCTTTTATTCTCTGAATCAAAAAATTTGTCCACCTGTTGCCTATGTTTTCCTTTATGTATTTCAAAGCATCTTCTACCACTAAAAATATTATAGGATGTACGCATGGAATAGGTTAAAAAATGATATGCCTTGAATACTTGATCTTTTTGTTGAGCAAATTTATAGTGTTATTTAATTTGTGTTGTCTCTTCTGTTTGGTTCACTGTTCACTGTACGTTTGTTTGTTTGTCATGTTTTTTAGTGACTAGGGGGATTGAATTTGACAGGAAGAAGGTTGAAGGATACCTAACAGAATTGGTATGCAGTTCCGCACTTATACTTTTTTTTTTCTTTTTTTTTTCTCTGTTTGCATATAAATTGAATATAGCTAAGAAACATCTTGCAAATCACAACTTAAGAGATGAAACAAGTAATAGATATTGAGTCCTATGAAATAGATACAGACTCCATTGTACATGACAACATTGACCAGGTATTGCATAGCAATGGGATTTTTAGATTGGATGCATTCTCGTATACTGTAGGAGATTGCCTTTTCGATGCATTTCAAGTTCTATTGCATTTTCATTATTCCTCGACCGACCTGCGCAATGGATTGATAGATTATTTCTTGGGATATTTAAAAAATGGCAACGTTGAGGCATTGGAGTCATATCAATACGAATTGGCAGTTGCATGGAATACATGATGTCACTACGTATTTTTCAAAGATGCAGTTTTCTGCATCTTCAATTCTGCCTGCACATGAGAGGGGAATTTGTGGAGATACATTTTGTATACGGTGGTTGTTTAGGTGGCTGAATATATCAATTGGAATAGGTCATTTACAAGAAAAACAAGTTATCTACTATTCAAAAAAACTACATCTAGCGATCCATATTGCATCTTGTTCCATGATGCCAATCCTGTCAGTGGTCATTATGAACCAATACTCTATATAAAATTATCCATATGCAATCTTGGAGGACTCATATTTACTTGTCCCTCATTTTCAAAGACCTTCAATCGCAATGGAAACGAATTATGCATCGTATACACTGCCATGGCTTACAGATAATGAAAATTGTTGCATCTAGCTGTGGAGATAGTCTGTTCAATGCAATTTTCTATTTGGTAGAAACAAAATTTGATGTGCATTCGTTGCGTCTTTACACTGTACAATCCTTTTGCAATGCAATTATAGGAAACAACCAATAGGCTTTTAGCTGTTTGCATCAACACCTTTCATCATATCTCCTAGAAAATATGTCAACAATTGGAATTTGGAAACAATACCTTGTAAACATGGCACTGCCATATGAGAAAGGAAATGTAGAGGGTGGCATATTCTATTTGCAATGGATATCTATAATATTCAGAGTAAATATCCAGGTCTGATCGGCCCCGTCGGATGGCACTGTCCATTCCTACTGTATTGATTCAAATTACGATCGAACAATTGATATCATCTCGTTGAAAATAGATACACCACATATCCATTATCAACCTTTGATGAGAAATACTACTAGTTCACGGTCCACTGTCCATGCCACCCAAATCGCATTGAATCTGCATACGCGTCACATGCTATTTAATGAGAATGAAACTCATCCCAGTTGTGATGAGGCCATACAGAGATTAATCAAAAAATGTAAACTAACTTATGACAACTTGAAAAAGGTCATAAATGAGAGAAAAAAATACATTGGTAGTATAGGAAATACTACCAGTTCAGGGTCCAGTGTCAATGCCACCCAAACCACATCGAATCTGCATAAGCATCACATTCTATTTAATCAGAATGAAACTCATCCCAGTTTTCATGAGGTCATCCAGACCTTGAACAAAAAATGTAGACTAACTTATCACAACTTGAAAAAGGTCATATGTGAGAGAAAAAAATACATTACTACGCTTCCTTCTAGACAGAAACTGACATATCACAACCTAAAAAAAATTGTTCGTGCACAACACAATCACATTTTCTCTTTTTCTGCTGAGCACAAACATCACATGTCGAATGACAAGGAACATAATAGTTTTCATCATTGAGACAATGATGATGCAATGCTCATAAGAAATGTCGATTCCACCTCCAACATGGCTTGTCAACAAGTGAAACTAGTTTCCAGTGGAAAGCATAAGTTAACCTACCACATCTTGAAAAAATAGATACATGAGAGAAACATGTATGACCACATATCCCACAATGGTCATGGTACTGGCTGAGAGGAAAAAATCACATTTTGTGGGCTAGAGCCAACACCATGCATTGCTACCAATGAAAACCAACAAACACTTTCTACGCATACTTTCCTACGGAAGAAAGATGCAAAACAAATCTATATGAAACAAATTAAAGACACTCCTTCCATTGCATGTGCAATTTTCGATCAATTTAATTTTACAAAAAACACTAAGTCTTTCATGCCTGATTTGGAAGCAAAATACCTCTGCTTGACACTAAATGATAAAACATTTTCCAGTGGAAATATTTGTCTTCCATGCAAACGATCCCTTGAAAATGGAAAACTGCCACACTTTGCAACGCCTAAACAAATAAGATGTAATACACCACTACCATATGCAAGTGCACTTACATAACTTGAAGAGAGACTTGTGTCTCTGGGAATTCCATTTTCACAAATCAGAGCCTGGGGCTATAAATGACCCCAAATGGCCTTAACATGATCAATTATTAATGTGCTTGTCCAACTAGATGTAGTGCAAAAATCCTTGCCACAATTCATTAGTGATACAATGACAATTGTTGTATCTCTCAAAATATGCTTGCAATACAAGAATGGCATACCAGACAGGTAAAGTGTGTGTGCATGTTGTCATGAAAGCACTAAAATAATTATGTTCCAGAGCCCTATACAAAGCACAAAACATTTGTATAAATGAGAACTGGAACAATGTTCTTGGAGAAGGGGATGACAACTCTGCACAGACTCTCGAAACTACTAGTGAACTTGATACAATCTATGAATCGAAGAATGAAACACCTGTTGAAACATTTATACATGGATTCACTGACTCACTACACATTCGTGACTTGCAAGACAATATTGTCGAAATTGCACCTGCTGAGGGGCAACGTCCACTTGGAATATTCAAGGACAAATTTGCTGAGGAAATGAGCTTCCCAACACTATTCTATGGATATCCACGTCCTAGTGACATTACAAAACGATTCAACTACCATAAAATAGTTCGATGGGAGATGCTACATTCAAGCATTGACTTCTCCTGTCACATAACAAATTTGTTTTTCAAAACAATGCACGTAATAATTGAGAAAGTGTTGTATTGCATGTGGGTGCGAATAAGAAAAGGCCAACTACAAGGAAGCAAGTTATTGGCCAAAGATGTCAAGTGAAAAGAAAACCTAGAAAAAATCCTGAAATTTGATATTTGATACATAGATTTCAAAAAAATTCGCATCTCTCCTGACTATTTGCAACAAAACAAGACAAATATTTTTGCAATGATCCGACAATTGGAACCGCCAACATTTTTCATCACATTTACAAGTGCAGAGCATCACTGGGATCCGTTGGTGGCTACAGTGTCTGCATTGTATAGGAACAGGAAAAGGAAAAAACAAACTGATACACTAGAAAATGATGACATTTACTACCTCATAAGAAAAGACCTAGTGACATGTACTCGCTACTATAGACATAGAATAAATGTTTTGAGACAATTGATATGTCATGATGAAATGTTTTTCAGAAAAATATCGGACTACATTTTTGTGACCGAGTTTCAAAATAGGGGGAGTGAGCATGACCACACACTGTTGTGGATAGAGGGTGCATCGGTCTATGGAAATGACAAAAACTCACAAATCGAGCAGTTTGTGGACAAATACATAACATGCAACACAGATCATTTAGATCCATAACTTGCCAAAGTTAATAGACATTATCATACAAAAAACTATAAAAAATGAAAAAATTCACATTACAGATACAACTTCCCTGTGCCGCCAATGAGAACAACAAGAATCATAGAGCCACTTAGTTTAGAAGACAATTTTGTCATTGAGTAATATAAATCCTTGTTCGCATTTCTAAAGCAATGAGACTTTGATGAGTTAATGAGCTTCGAAGACTTCTTGACAGAGCTAAATCTAACAGAAGATGAGTACATCCAAGCCATGCAATGTACGCTTAAACAACCAACACTTTTCCTTAAACGAAAACTTTCCCATATTTGGAACAACAGTTTCTCCAAGGACATGCCAGTTATGTGGAATGAAAATACAGATGCGCAGTATGTCCTCAATGCATATGTTGCAACATCGTATTGTACCTTGTATATGACAAAGGTTGACAAATCTATGACAAGTGCATTAAGAAGAATATGCAAAGAACATGAAAGAAGTCATATTGATGTTATGAAAATGTTATGTATGCTTGGAAATACATTACTTAATATTCAACAAATGTCTGCTCAACAAGCAGTCCAAATTTCACTTTCCCGCCCCTCAATTGTAGTTCAAGGAAATGTGTCTTCATAAACACATCTCCACTTGAGAAACACACACCACTTGAGAAACACACATTTGTGCTTAATCCACCGTCTTTGCTAGAACAAGAGCCTGAAAATTCATAGGACGTGCTATGTCACTCTATTATTGATTATTACCTCCAACATCGATCTCCTATTAAGCATATCTTCTTAGAAGAGTTCGTATCGCATTACAAAAAAAATGGTGCACCCATATCAAAAAGAAAAAAGTCCTCTGTAATACGCTTTGTCAAATACAACAAACATACTAACTATGAAAACTATTGTAGAGAAAAACTATTGTTATATGTTTTGTTCAATGAAAATTAAAACACATTAAAACATAACTTCCCTACATGGGAAGCTGCATATATTGCCTCTTAGACTATAGTACAAACCAATGAATCTAGATTTACATACAATGTTAATCCAACATGGGGTGATCTAGAAAGTGCAGTTAATGAACTAGAAAACCCTGACAATCTTGATGAGATATTCACAGACCGTAAAACAACTAGAACTCTCTGCAAGTCCTATAACTTGCAAGAAAATTTGCCTCGTCCTCAAGCAAGCGACATTGAAAAATGTATCAATCTTGGTTTTCAAGTCACAAAACATCCTTTCCTTATTGAAAATAACGAATACCACAGAGTCAGACGTCTTTTGAATCGAGAACATCAAACAATTCTAAGGGACATTGTGCTTGAAAAATGCTTGAACATGCACACTCATGTGCACTTGTTCCTTACAGGAGGGTGTTACACGTCAAAATTTCTCAGCTGGATAAGTGTCGCATTATCCCTCTCAATTGTCGTAAGTGTCGCATCAACTTTCGCAAGTGTCGCAAGTTGGCCACAAGTGTCGCAAAGGATGTTCAGACATACTACCATGTCAACGACACTAAGAGAACACTTATAACATCTCACATGAGTAATATGAAGGAGGAGAACTGGTCTACTGAAGACAAACAACTCTTGACACCTGAAAGGAACCCTGACAACTCTTGACACCCGAAGAACCCTCAAACAAAGGTTTTGAGGGGAGCCCTAGTGCTCGGTGGAGCCGCTATAACGCCCTCGCCCCTTTAAAGGAGCTACCGGCCATATTGAGAGCGCTATACCTTAAGGCCTACCGTGGGCCGTGAATGCTCCTCGATGCCCCTTCTAAGGGAGCACAGCCTAATCTGAGGCAGTAGTTGAACCGTTGAGGAGAATAAGGAGAGAATATTTCAAGATTAGGAGGCAAGCTAGGCTCTAATTTGGTTTCATCAAGAGATCCTTGATCGAAGGAGAAGGTTCCCAAATTGTTCTAAAGATAACTCAAGAGGTTAAGTCCCTCTTAACCTATATAAACAAAGTTCTTAGTAGGATGGTGGAAAGAGGGAAGAAGGAATACATGAAACTTATGATCCGGAGGAAACTCACAATACCAAAAGAGAGTGATCGAAGCTGTTTCTGTCCGCATTGTGGAGCTTTCGTGCAAGGGTTAGACGAAGAGGACTTTGATCGGCTGCCGTGACCGCATCTACCGACAAGTACCGTTGTCAGTATTCTCATCAATATGACACGCTTGGCCTGTTTCTTTCTAGTTTGTGTCTAAAGCCACATGAACTTATCACTAGTTGATAGATCTGTTTTCAAGCTAATATCAATAGAGTAGGAAGCGGTCGTATCTTGTTTTGTCCACAGGATCCAGCGAGGAGCAAAGGATCGAAGCGCAACCAGGAGCGTGCAGGGACAAACGTCGATAAAAATGTACCTCTGTCATCCTTCCTTCTCATGTGTTAGTTTAGATAGATTTGAAAGGAAGTCAGTGTCCATGATAAGCATTTTTTTGTCTAGGGTTAAGGTCAAGCTCTAGAGGCGATCTACCTATCCGCAGGGAGATTTTCCTACAACAGAGGGGCGGGAACATGAAAGACATTCTCAGCGAAAGCACTATTCCAAATGCTTATACGAATCTATGATTCAAAAAATTCCTCTGATCCTATGAAACCAAAGGGGATAATAGTTGCATACCCAGGAAAAGCTACATATAATGCAGGTGGAACAACAATCCACTCTGCATTTTTGATGCCTTTTAACAAGTCACAGTTTCTTCCACTCAGGAAGGAAATGTTAGATACCTTGTCTAAGATTTATGACGAACTGAAACTTGTCTTCATAGATGAGGCATATTTGATTGAAATTTGCTTCTTATATTCCATTGACAACTGACTAAGAAACATAAAACATGTGCACACCAAATACTTTGGAAACATTGACATGATATTCTATGGGTATGTTTACCAGGTGCAACCCATCCAAGATTCTTTGATATTTGAACAACCTATAGTCAACATGAAAACAATGACGCATGACTTCTGGAAATACAATATAAAATGATTTGAATTACATACTACAATGCGCTAGACAGATGAAACCTTTATTGCAATTCTGAATAGAGTGCAGACAAACAACCAAACACATGATGACTTAACATATATCAATTCAAGGTGCATGCGACTTGCACCAACAAACCTAACCTTCCCTTTCTTGTTCTACATGAATAGGGATGTTGCAATGCATAACAGGTACATGGTATCTCTCATGCTTGATGATGATATCATCATCAATTCAATTGGCCTCAAAGAATACAACCATGGAAATGTGCCACGTCATGAACATACATCCACTTTTCCTTTGCAACTTGTCCTGAAATTAGACATGCTGGTTGAAATATATGCCTGCAACTATGATTCACAGGATGGCTTGGTGAATGGTGTAGATGGAATATTCAAAGGCTATACCAAAACATAAAAAAATTATGTCCTCTGGATTAAGTTCCATGAACCGCATATAGGCCACCGATAAGAAAACAAGTTGGCTTCTCTATATAATTCCAACACTCCACATGATTGGACACCTATCTTGCGAATATCAAAACCAATATTGACATCGGCAAAGACAGGTCGACTGAAGATTCAAAAACAACTTCCAATTTAAATCGTATGTGCACTATAGTCCACAGATCGCAAAGACTAACACTTGATGGTGTTGCATTTGACCCTGCTGGGATTCGAATACATGGACTTGTATACACAACACTGTATCGGGTCAGAAGTATAGACTTCTTGTATTTACTAAGTCCTCTTACAAAAGATAGCTTCAAATTCAAACAAAATGTTTATATTGAGATGCAACGCCTTAGGACTACCACAAAGTGGCATCTATAGTATGATTACCAATCCATACAAAAAAAATCATCTGTATCAATTATCTCACTTAACATGCACAACCTACAAGCACACATGGATGATATACTCAATGACTATGACACAATGCAATCTGATATTATGCGCTTGCAGGAAACATACATGACATTATGCATGCAAAACAAGCAATTTCCAAATCACAATTGCATATTGAGTTACATTACACATGGGGTGATGATATTAGTGAAAAAACATGTAACAATTTTGGAGCATATGCATTTCGAAAAAAAAAATGTTGAGATGGTGCTCGAAAAAGTATTTCTCCATGCATCGGAAATTGCAATATTGAATCTCTATGTTGCTTCGCATGCAACATTCTCCAACACAATAAACGTTCTTTGCAATGCATTATACCATTTTCATCTAAACGAAACCATTGTCATTATAGGAGACTTCAATATTGACATGCTACAAAATAATGCCAGAACAAAAGAATTGGAAAACTACATGTGCAAATACAATCTCCGCTTTCTTTTGGACAACATAAGCCATGTACAAAACACACTTATTGACCATGTATGGTCGAATGTTCCAATTTATCAATACAACATCTTTATCTTAGACACATACTGGTCTAATCATGATACAATTGGTATTGCACTTGAATTATGAGATATACATCAAACATATTGCAAAATCAAATTTCTATGTTTCAAAGCATATCTGTCTAGCTTGTTGCAAAAAACCAAGTTATCCAACTTCTTATTTTTCCTTGGTTTGTAATTGATTTTGGACACAAATTTTTTTTACACAAACATGGATGAAAAAAAAAACCGGTACATTTTTCTAACAATATCTGTTATTCTATTCCTTTTATTGTATTTTATTTAATGTATGTACATATTCCTTGTTTTTTCCTTACATGTCAACTTACGTTCATGTCCATTTTGTTTTGTACTTATTTTTATTGAAACAAACAGGAAAATTGGACACGGCAAAGAACTCTTAACCAAAATGTAGAAGAATGCATGCAAAGGTGCATACTTCTACCCGTATTCCATATCCAATTGTTTTTCATTTACTCTCTCTATACTTGTTCCACTAGTTTGCAGTTCTTCTCTTTTTTTTTCCTTGGATACTGGATATCTTTCTGTATATTAACTTATCTTCTTGTTAATTGTATTTTCTATGCCGCTATCTTGAAATAAATAAATTTGCACTCCATATTTTTTTTATGTGTTTCTACGTAGCAGCTTGCTTTCATGTCCATTGTATTCTCTGTATTGCTACATTGAAACAAGAACACAATAATTGAACACAAGGATGGAGCCTTATGTGCCACAGCTAAGAAAGCTGGAGTACAATCTTCCAAAAGGTATGACTACAATTGTTCCACTAGTTTGCAGTTCTTGTCTTTTTTTCCCCCTTGGATACTGCATATCTTCCTGTATATTAACTTATCTTCTTAATTGTATTTTCTGTGCCGTTATCTTGAAATAAATAAATTTGTATTCCATATTTTTTTTATGTGTTCCTACGTAGCAGCTTGCTTTCATGTCCATTGTATTCTCTGTATTGCTACATTGAAACAATAACACAGTAATTGAACACAAGGATGGAGCCTTATGTGCCACAACTAAGAATGTTGGAGTACAATCTTCCAAAAGGTATGACTACAATTGTGCCACAACAAATACAATGCGTATGCCTAATGTACATCCATATCGAGTATGAACAATATACACATGTTCATAGCCACTGTCTCATAAGTGACATGGACATGGGTAGTGAATCATCACAAACATCAGCACAACGACAATGTTTAAGGTAAGGATTCATAGATTACGCTCTTGCTATGTTTACAAAACAAATATCCGCAGTTATTTATTCTGCTATGCCATGGTAAAAATGTTTATGTCGTTTACACCACATGTTTTTTAGTTCACAAGAACTATCGACAAGTAGAAGTGAAACCTCCATCATAGTACAAGGTCCAGAGACTAAGATGTATGGTTACAAAAACTCTGAGGGTGCATACATTGTCCAATTTGTGCATATATTGTTGCTTGTCATATTTTAGAATATGCTTGCATGTAAGAATGTCAAGTCATATATTTTGTCTATTGCTTATTGAAATAGATATAAACAACATATCTTTTAACTTGAACCAGGGTCTGTTGAGCTCCAGCTATATTCCATGGCTGAGAATGTTTTTCCCATAGTTGATGTGTTTCTATTGCTTGATAATTATCAAACTAAGTGTTGTTGTGTGAAGAATACATTTATTTTCTCCCTTTCTTTTTCTTCTTCTATACTTACCTGTTTTTCCTTTTCTTCTTCCCCTATAGTATCCATTTTTGGTTCTATACTTAGTCCCATATCTATGCCCGCAGGTTCTCGAGATGGCAGAGTGAGAAATTCTATGTCCATCTATATCTTTACATCACGAGTCCGAACGACCGTCGTTCGTTTTCATACTTCACCAATTTTATGGCCGCAGGTTCCTATGTAGGCATCATCACACTCTCATGCCCCGTGTTCGGGGTATACATATTGCACCCAAAAATTCGGTGATCTACAATTCGACCCCAGTGTTGTGGGTGGGAAATCCCCCTATGGACTAGCCCTTAGGGTTTTATCATGCATGTAGAAAAGACCTAAAGATTCCTACTTTTTACGATCATCCCAAAATTAATCCCCATTATTCTTAAACAAATACATAGTTAAGAAGATCAAGTGAGCATACCTTATTTCCGGCATTTGATATCTATCCCTCTTCATGCTTGGTCACTCTTTGACTGCAACTCTCCTCCCAAGGCTGACTTGCATTCACAAAGACAAACATATAATTCCACATGCATTTGATCTACAGATTAAAGGGTTAGAGATTTAATCAACATGTACGCGATAAATAATGACATTCTCATATGGCTGGATGAGAAAAGTACTTATTTATTATTAAATTCACTAAAGCAACTTACAATGGTGAAACCGACCACTTCTCCACGAATCTGGTCATGGGCTCCTCTTTTACTATGCACCAACTGCTAACACACTTGCTTCTCTTCTTCATTGAAATCACAAAATGGTTGCAAACCTTGGGCAGAGGGGAATACGAATTCAGGTAGAGTTTCTTTACTATCTTTTTCCTCCTTTCAAATGGGATCCCTAACCCTTCTTTTATAGGCTAGAAGAAGCTAGGTATTTTGTTGAGTGACCGGCCATGCATGGCCGAAAGGTTTAGTTAAATTACCCAAAATTGTGTGTTATGTTAGCAATTTTCCTTTTTTTCATGCTTTTGAAGGTCCATGCAGGCTGTAGTGGGTCAGCTAGCGTGGACACTGTAGATACACGCGGGTTGTAGTGGAGCAGGGTGCGTGGGCCTTTAAAAATGGAGTTTTTTAGAAGAGCTCTTCAGTGGTGGCTTGGCAAAGAAGGAATATGAGATGGACTGATGTCAGGTAAGCATGTTTGGTGCAAATTAGGGTTATAAAAGATACCCCCTAATGTGTGAGGTCAGAAGAGAATATGATGGCCGAAATACATTATCAATCTTTATCAACGTACTAAACCGGTGAGCCCAGGGACCATAATTCGGGAGGTGCCATCTGCAAAATAACAATTGTCTCACCGAGGCAGGCATACCCATGCTCAAGATGAAATAAAATCATGGCTACCAATCAAATAAACTGTAGATCCATGTCATATAACTATATAAACTGTAGCCATGAGCAATACACAGCGGATCTACATCTCAAAATCAAAAGATATACATGTATAGTATCCATCTTCTAGAAGATGATAAGGCTTGATGGCTGGAGATGAGGTCTTCAAAGCTCGAGCAACAACTTCAAAATATTCAAAACTTGGGTAGGAGTGTAATATGAGTGTACGAATTCACTACCTATAGGTCTTCGACAACTCATCAGGTATGGACTAGAGGATCTTGATGATCAGACTGAAGGCTTCATTGATTTCAAACAAAGACTTGATTGGACTTTCGGTATGGTCGGGCATGAGGCCAAGAGAAAAAATTCAAAGGGGCCGACTCAGGCTTGGTAAAACTTCCCTTGGGAAATAGCACGACAAATGATGAGACTCAGGCAACATGGCATTTAACATAAGTTCACGATGCAGGAGGCAACACAAACTCTCCATATGTTTGGAAGAATAACTAAATAGAGGAGGACACAACTCTATGTAGCGAGAACAAATTCCTAAGGTCGTATTAAATCCCAAAGGTTGAAGAACAAACAAAAGGATGTGCTTTGTCCAAGGGCGACTCATTGTGCTGCCAAATAAAAAGAAAATACTTTTCCCTTCCTCTTTTTGGGGTATATTTGATTTTTTTGTCTTTTTCAATAATGTTGGAAAGCTTGAAAAAGAATAAAAGATTGCTACCTTACAAAGGAGGATCGAGTGTCGCAAACATACTAGTTCCAAGAACACAGAACACAGGGATTCTCAGGGAAAAGGGACATATGCAAGAAAAGGACACTCGGGAAAAATCCTTCAGGGGCCAAAGGTGTCAAGATGCAGAGGCAAAGTGCTACAGGGCTTGCGTATAAGGCATGCTTCAGATGGTTCAGTTGAGAGCAACATGGAGCCAACATTAGGCCAAATACGCAGGTATGCAAATGCGATTAATAAAACACACAATGGTAACGTCCTTCGATGTAATTTTAACGAGCCCAGAGAAGGTAAGCTCGATATTTTTTCATATTTAGAGAGTCTGAAAAAATGTAAAAGGAGACTCCGATGGGGTACCTTTTTCAAGGGTAGTCTAGTTGGTTCGAAAAAGGGGTAAACTAGCACCGACAAGACGTCTATTCAAAACCATTTTAATGAGTGTGATAAAGATAAGATCACTTGACAATTTTTTCATTTTTAAGGAGTCTGAAAAAAGCTTAACTATGGACTCCGTCAGGAATGTTCTTCTGGACCATTTTAACGAGTGTGAAAGAATAAGGTCACTCGACGATCTTTTCTATTTTAGGGAGTTTGAAAAGAGCTTAACTATGGACTCCGTGGGGGTTCCTTTTTCGTAAATTTAGTCCCTCAGGCCCAAAAAAGGGGTAAAATTATACTTGAGGGTACTCTTATAGATATCCGAGGCCTCTAGAGTATACCTTTGTTCGTACAGTTGACCATCTAGACCAAAAAAGGAGTAAACTACCGCCAAGCAAACATGCCTTCAAATTTCAGTTTAGCAAGCGTGAAGGTCAACAAGATCGCTCAAAAATATTTTCATGTTTAGAGGGTCTGAAAAGGGCTTAAAAGAATACCTGTTAGGGGCTACGACTCAAGTATGAAACTGGTTCAGGAAGAGCCCGTTGTTAGGCTCAGACCAAGAGTCTCTTCGATAGTCAACTTGGAAAGTCTCCCAAAAGGGAAGAAAGCACAAACCACGGTGTAAGTCCTCCCTCGATATAGAAACCATAGTCATGGCTTCTAGGATAGCCTCATCTGAAGGAAATTCAAACTCCAAGAAATAACGCAAACGAGGGTCGACAGTCCCAAAGGGTGAAGTAAACTGACCATACTCCATATGACGATGGAGGTTCTAGCCAAGACTGTCAAATTCTATGAGTGAAGAATCACGATCACGAGGGCTTGAGAATCTAATAACAACGAGATCAGACTCAGAAGGATACTCAAGCCCACTTGGACCAAGAGGGGGAAGCAAGGGCTCCCACCCCCCCATTGGATACACCAATGGATCAATTGTTGATTCCAAGTCTTGAGAAGGAAAACATGATTTCATATGTTCCCGCTCATAAGAAATTGAACACCGAGGATAAGATGCCACATAATTAACCAGTGGCGAGGTAGAGTCTACACGAATGCTAGGAACATATAAAGGGGTAGTCTGAAATAATGTCAAATTAGGATGGTNAATGCTTCCATTGTGAGGGAAATGCATCACCCGGAAGAGCGTAGACACCACAACATTCATAGCATATACATAATCATGCCCGAGAAGCATATTGAAATCTAACGGGCCTTGCACCACTATAACATCAACAAGGACAGTCTTCCTACCTAAAGATATAGGTAACTGAGGAAGAACCCCCAAATATTCACTAGGACGTCTATCAAAATCCAACAGCTCATGCGAAGAAGACACAAGCTTGGGAGATCCCAAGACTTTCCAAACCGAGGAGGATAAAATACTTGCAGAGGCTCCCTCATCCACAATACATCGATAAATGTTTGTTGAAGTAACTTCAACCCTTATTTGAAAAGGTGCGACAGAAGGAAGGTGAGGCTGAACAAGGTCATTCCAATCAAAGGAAACCATCCTAGGGCTTGGAGAGGGTGTGCTCAGAATGAGCAGAAGTCCCCCTTGTTCTGAAAGTATTGAACCGAAAATGCTAAAAACATAGTCGGTAGACACGTCACTCCCCAAAAGAAGAGTGGGATCATCTGATGACTTCATCGGCATGACCACTTTCGCAACCAATGGCTGAATAGGCTGTGAGACTACATGGTCTAAAGGCACCTCACCCCCCAAAAGAGGAGTGGGATCAGTCTATGACTGCATCGGCATGACCACTTTCGCAACCAATGGATGAATAAACTGCGAGACTACATGGTCTAAAGGCACCTCACCCCCCAAAAGAGGAGTGGGATCAGCTGATGACTGCATCAACATGACCACTTTCGCAACCAATGGATGAATAGGCTACGAGACTACATGGTCTAAAGGCACCTCAACCCCCAAAAGAGGAGTGGGATCAGTCGATCATTGCATCGGCATGACCACTTTCTCAACCAATGGTTTAATAGGCTGAGAGACTACAAGGTCTAAAGGCACCTCACCCCCAAAAGAGGAGTGGGATCAGCTGATGACTGCATCAGCGTGACCACTTTCTCAACCAATGGTTGAATAGACTGCGAGGAAACCTCAAAATACTTAGAATCAGAAGAGCTTGCAAACAGGGACCACAATCTTTGTACCTCTAGATTGCCAGGGCACAAATGTGTAAGGTGATCTCCCTTGCAAATCTTACAAGGGAACTTAGGCTTACATCCTATCTTTCTAGGTTTCTCAACAGAATTAATTCCCCCAGCATGACTAGCAGTGGTTGGTTGCACATCTCCAACATGACTTGCATAGGTTAGTGATGGGTCGATAACATGACTTGCAGAGGCTACATACCTATTACTAGTATGACTAGCAGTGACTGGACTTTTTCCCCTAGCATGACTTGTAGAGGGTGGGTGTGTGCCCCCAACATAACTTGCAGAGGCTAGGCGTTGGTCTTCAACGTGACTTGCAGAGGTTGTCGACCTATCTCCAACATGACTCGCAGAGGTTGGTGATTTCTTCTTCCTATTCTTCCTCTTTCTATTTCATTTAGACTTCCGGTTACTAGTAACTGTACTTTCACCAGAGGCGAGAGAAGGAGGAGGAGAAGACTTTGCTGATGAAGAAACATCAACAGGGTGCCCATGACATAGATTTCTTAATTGAGAAGTGTCAAGAGCATTTGGGACATATGGAATGGTACCCAACCAAACCGGTAATCCCACATTCAACCCAAGAATGTACAAAGTGGCCATCAAAGGGATGCTTGTTATCGGACTAATCGGTAGGTGCGGATACTAACTGATCTCCCTAGATCCACTTGGATCTAGAACAAAGCGGGACAGGACATGACTCTTTCCCTAAGTTTTGACCATTGAATTAACTAGTAGGAAGGAACAAGTAACATACCTTTATATCGCTTCTTAGGGTCTCTGTTGCTCCCGCTTCGCTCCGATGCTCTCGTGAGGTCAATACCAAGACAACACAAACCAACCAAAGTGAAGATAGCACAATATATTCAACAATCAACTTATGTGTATGATCAAGG
>SNQJ01S0062049.1:30410-42682 GCA_010110895.2 Picea sitchensis | reverse complement strand
TCATTGGAGTGATAATAGGTGCACTTTTAGCCATTCCAAACTTTTTAAGTATCTCTTTCAGGTATTTGGATTGAGTAATAAACATTCATTTCAGGGACTGAGTGATTTGAAGTCCAAGGAAGAAAGTTATCTCTCCAATCATAAACATTTCAAACTCTTTTGACATTTATTGAGCAAATTTATGACTCGATTCATCATTGTTGCAGCCAAATATGATGTCATCCACATAGACCATTGTGACTAACAAACTGTCTTTTTCAATTATAATATATATATATATATATATATATATATATATATTGTTGTTAGACATGCCTCTTTTGAATCTTTGTTGCAGCATGTACTTATCCAATCTTGCATAGCATGCTCCAGGTGTTTGTTTAAGGTCGTAGAGTGCCTTCTTCAATCTATACATGTGTTCTTATTTTCTTGGTTGTTCAAATCCTTCTGGCTGCTCTGTGTAGACTTCTTCTTTTAGGTCTCCACTCAGAAACACAAACTTTACATCCATCTGATAGAATTTAAAATCCGTAAAGCATGAGTATGCTAGAAATAATTTGACGGCTTCCATTCTTACAACTATAGAAAAGGTTTCTTCAAAGTCAATCTCTTATACTTGTGCATACCCTTTGCACACCAATATTTCTTTATTTATTATAACTTGACCATCTTCATTAAATTTGTTTTTAAAAATCCACATGGTCCCTATCACATTTTCATTTTTTGGTCTTGGGACAAGTTCTTAGATCTGGTTTTTCTCTATTTGATCCAGCTCTTCATTCATGGCTTTGATCCAGTCTTCATCTTTAATAGCCTCTGCAATTTTTTTGGGTTCTATTAAGGATAATAAGGCTTGTTCTAATTTGTACTTCAGTTTTCTTCTTGTTTCAACTCCAACACTTTTATTACCAAGGATTAGACTTTTCGAATGATCTCTTTGTACTCTCTTTGATGGCGCTTTTGTATCTTGTCTTGGTGACTCTTCTTCTATGTTTCTTGTAATTCTTCTTCTTCCTTTTCTTCTTCATGTTGTAAGTCTTCCTCTTGTATATATATACTTTCTTCAACATCATCATCTCTTATTCTTTCATCAATTTCAGGATTAACTTGAGATTTGATCCCTTTTGTTTTTAGATCATCCACTTTTACATTTGCACTTTCCACAATATTGTGAAGCCTTAGATTATAACATCTGTAAGTATTTTTGGTGGATGAGTAACCAAGAAATATGCCTTCATCAGTTCTGGAATAAAATTTTCCTAGGTTATCATCATCTCTCTTTATGTATCATTTTCTCCCAAAAACTTTGAAGTGCTTAACTGATGTTGGCCTCTCATACCATAACTCATATGGTGTTTTGTCATAGTTAAATATAAGTTGTCCTCCGTAAGTATGTATACAGTTGTATACATTGCTTCTCTCCAATACATATTTGGTATCTTGGCTTCATTTAGCATAGTTATGGTTGCCTCTTGAACATCTCTATTTTTCCTTTCAACAACTTTGTTTTGCCGAGGTATCCTTGGAGAAAAAAAGTGTCTTGATTCCATGAGTTTCACAAAACTCATTGAATTTGTTGGAAGTAAATTCCCCTCCATTGTCTGACTTGAGACACTTGATTTTGGGACCAGTCTCATTTTCAGCCAGTTCTTTGAAAGCTTTAAATTTTTCAAAAGCTTCTGATTTTTCTTTAAGAAAACACACCCAAGTCATTCTAGTATAGTCATCAATGAATAAAATAAAAAAATATTCTCCTTGTATACTCTTTGTTCTTGTTGGCCCACATAGGTCAGTATGAACAAGTTCTAATGGTTTTGAGGTAGAATACTCTTTCATCTTGAATCTTAGTTTTATCCGCTTCCCATGTTTGCAGTGATTACAAACAAAGTTTGAAGGTTTTATAATTTTTGACATACTTCTCATAGCTTCTTTATTACTTACTTTTACCAGATTATCAAAATTTATGTTCCCCATTCTTCTATGCCATAACCAATTTTCATATATTTGAATCATGCAACATTTTTTTTTTTTGTATTTAAGATATAAACATAGCTTGGTGTCCTTGTTGTAGTAGCTACTAATTTTCTAGAATCTTTTTTTCTAATCTCACATTTTTTAGAGTAAAAAATGAGAATGTGTCCTTGATCACATGTTTGGCTCACACTAAGAAGATTAGGTTTCAGATTTTCAACTAATAGGACATTTTCTGCTTTAGTTTTGTCATTTCCCAAACTAATTGTTCCCTTACCAAGTATTTTAGCTAATTGTTCCCTTACCAAGTATTTTAGCAGAGACGCCATCTCCAAATGTAACCTTTCCTTTCTTCTCCTTTTTCAAGATAAGGATTAATTTTGATCTCCTGCCATATGTTTTGAACACCCACTGTCGACATACCATTGACTTCTTTTATCTTTGGCATACAATGCTACCTTACATTAGGTTTCCTTTTGTTTTTCTTTCCATATCTTCTTATGTTTTTATTTTAGAAATTTGAAGTATTTGTCTTTATGGTAGATTCCAATAATTTGGAATTACAAGCTTTATGACCATAATTGTTACATTTGTAAAATTTGATGTTGTAATCTAGTAGTGGAGAAAATGAATTATAGTTTCTACTCCTTTTATTGCTACTATATTTGTTGTTCCTATGGCCATATCCTTGAACACTTTTATGATAGTTCTTTTTATAAGCTTTACAGTCTAATACTTTATGCTCAAAAGTATGAAAAGAAAAACAGTAGCCAAGAAAGAGTTGTCGATACCTTTTTGGAGGAGTTCTTCTTGGACTAGTATTTCTTTCGTACTCATTTATTTTTGAAGAGAGTGCAGATATTTGTTGAGTAGATTCAGTCTTTATCTAGTTATTTTCTCTTTTGAAGGAGCTATGAAGGGAAGCTACATAAGTCTTTGGATTTTTATCACTTTTATCTATTTTAGATCTTAGGCCTTTATTAGTTTCCTTGTGATCATAACCCAGGCTAGTCTTATTACTTGATGGTCTTTGACTGTTAAGGATGTCATCCAATATTTTTGAACTACTTTCAAACTTTGAAAAGTTAGTGTCTTTTTCAAGTTTCTTTCTTAGAAGAACTATTTTAGCCTCTAATTTTTCACAGTTTTGTTCCTTGTCATTAAGTCATTTACTTAAGATTTCTTCAATTCTTTTAGATTCTTGTAGTTGAGTTTTTAAATCAAGAATGGTTTTTTTTGTTTTCTTGATGCTTTTTTAAACTTCTTCTTCTCTTGATTTTTTTCTTCCTTATAATCTACCAGTTGTTTTTTTAATGATTTGTTCTTCCTTCTATATCTTCTTAGTTCTTCAAGGGCACTAATGAGTTCTCCTTCAAGATCAACTTCTTTGTAATGTCCCCCACCTCTTGTTAATAGGATTATTGAGACTTAGTAGTCTAGATGTCCCCATTAGACTATAGTCTCATGAGAAATGGGGACTAAGAGGCTCCAAAGTGTTCACCTAAGCATAATGTTATAATTTAAAAGTGACTTTGGGGAAAAAGGTAAATTAAGTGGGAAAAGGCCACATGAAGAAAAGTAAAGAGATAACCTTAGAAGGTGGTCAATTAACTCAAGTGAGAATTAGACCAGGGGTATAAAGGAAAAACGAGGGAAGCTCACTCCTCATTCATGTCATTTTCACTTTTTCATCTTGAGCTCTTGAGCTAAGTACGTTTTGAGGGTTTTGGGAGAACAAACCGTAGAGATCAGCTCGGTGGTGAAATATTCCACCTCTCCTGGTCCAAGCTTGGTCATGAAGGTGTGAAATCCCTCCCTCACCATTCTACATCAACTATTGGTTACTCATCCATTGGAGAAGAGAGAGAATGCACAATTTACGGGGTTTTCCAGTAGGAGGGTGCACTTGTTGAGGAAGATCTATTCGATTTGGAGAGAGGAGGAGGTTTTGGCAGCCAAAACCTATTGGGATCTGATTGTGGGGGCTAGGGCACATTTCTTAGCCCATTTTGGAGAGGTTTTCTTTGGCATATTATTTTTTGGGAACTTGGCACGAGTTATAGTGAAGGAGGGCGCACTACAGAAGTAAGATTCACTCATTTGAAGTACCATAACACTTTCTATCAGCACAAGACTCAGCCAAGAGGTTTTTCTTCCCCCGGTCTACTTTTCTATTGATTTTGGAGGGGTTTGGAGGCCTAGAAGAGGAGGGATGAAATCTTGGTAAGCTACAGCCATAGGGAAGTGCGTAACTCAACCAGGGAGAGTAGACCCAGTCATTGAAGGGAAAGAAATTGATCTTGTCCTTTTCCTCATGAGTTTTTAGTGCCTTTGGAGGATATTCTCTTCTAACTTTTATCTTATTGGAGTATCCATCATTCCAGCTTGATTATTCTTCATATATCTATCCAGATCTGCAGATCTATTGTAGAAGGATCATTCTATTATCTAAATAAAGGTCATATCTTAATTTGTTTCTATTCCATTGTGTTATATCTCTTGTATCTTGGTATTTGATGTGATTGTTTTCATACGTTTATCATTTTCACACTATAAAACGTCAAATGACCCTTCTAGTGCAAATCGAGAAGGTTAACCTGCAAAACAAACATAAGACAAGCAAAAAACTCAGTAAAACCCTAAGTCTCTGAGCAAGGAACATCTTGGGAACATTACAGTGGTATCAGAGTGTTAAATCCTCCCAGCTTATGGGTTTTAGCACATGCATAAGTTCAATAGTATTTATATGGGAAGGCGCAGGAGACAGACAGGGGAACCAGAGGCAGAAATGGAAGGATCGGGTGATGACAGTGAGACACAGGTTTTAGCAGGTATAGAAAAGGAGTTAAAGAGCTCCATAGACAATACACAGTATACACTTCAACACCATCTACAGGAGACCCAGGAGACAATGCACAGGGAACAAGTTGAGATGAGGGAGACTTTTGAGAAGTTGAATGCTAGCCAGGAGAAGATTGTGTACCTCATGATGTAGATGAACCATGGTGAGGATGGCCCGAATATTAATGTAAATGGGGAAGCTAGTGGTTCTGAAGGGGGGAATAGACATCACCATGAGAAGGACCCTAACTACGATACAGAGGGACAAATTTTATTTGGGGGAGGCTTCTCTAAAGGACCAAACAACAACATAATCACTCCTAGACCCTATATGCCCACATTCTTGGATGGTCAGCCACGGGATAATCACTTCAATGAGATAGAAGACAACTTTGAGGAGTATGTCAGGGAGTATGCAGCATTGAGTGTAGGTTTCAGGAGAGAGGTTACTTTGGACCAGTATTGTGGTATCAAGTTCAGGTGTAGACCGAAGAACTATCATAGGAATAATAATGAGCTAGAGAACATGGGAGGAAAGATGGAGATTCCCTACTTTGATGGATCTTCCAGGATCATTGTGCAAGCTTGGGTGTAGAAGTTAGATACCTATTTGCAGTTTAACCCCATGAGGGAATTGGATGCCATTAATTTTTCCAAAATTTACTTGGAAGGAAAATCTCATGACTAGTGGTATCATGGTAAGACTACCTTGGGTCATAATCAGATTACATCCTACATAGAGTTCACTCATATACTTATTGGCAAGTTTGATCAAGGATATTTGGAGCTACATTTTAGGGAACTCACACAACTCAGGCAAACTGGATCACCGGAGGTCTACATTCAGATGTCGTAATGGTTTTAGATGTGTCTCGGGCTAGATTACCGATTCTCTTTACTGAGGGTTTGATGGAACCACTATGTGGTTGGGTTAAGGCCTTTAAGCCTTCCAACCTACAAGCATCTGCATGGAGGACTAGATATTTTATGGGTTCTGCAACAAAAACCAAATTTACTCCTAGACCACCTATAAACCAAGGGGGAAGAGATCAAAAGGGAGTGGATAAAGGAAAAGGAAGGATGGACGAGGAAACTAGAAGAGAATTGAGGAAGAAGCAACTTTTCTTCACATGCAAGGAACCTTAGGAGCCTGAGCACAAAAGTATGGGTAAAGGCAAGGCACATTACATTGAGGTGATTTTTGATGATGAGGATGAAGAAGATTTCGGCCAAATTCAGAACATGGAAGAAAATCCACCTAGAATAGACCCTACAATGGATGAAGAAGGTGAAGAAGCAGGTTTCGGCCTTACAGGGGACAAGAAGGTCACAATAGTTTCCATCAGTGGGGTCCCTAAGTTCAATACCTTCAGGATGAGGGGAGTGATTCAAGGACAAAATGTTTCAGTGCTAATATATGGGGGAGCTTCACATAAATTCATTGATTAGGCCTTGTTGAACAGAAGGAATATACCTACAGTAGAGTTTGAGGGTTTTTGTGTGGAGGTAGCAGGGGGTCTCACTATGCCATGTGACAGGTATATTCCAGGGATGAAACTTACCTTGGGGAGACATGACTTAGCACAAGATTTTTATGTGATGGATCTACCAGATACCAATATTATCTTGGGAGTTCAGTAGCTTAGTACCTTAGGACCTATCACTACCAACTACAAAACCATGGAGATGTCATTCATTGAAGAGAATGGGGAAAAGGTGATACTAAGAGGGATGACAGGTAATACACCTAGAGTGGTTACATCAAAGCGTATGGAGACCATCTTTAGGAGAGAAGACATTGTATATGCAATAGAATGTAGAATATCGGTTCAGGTGGATAAGGAGGGGCATCCTCATTACTCTCATGACATTTATAAAATCATTGACAGCCACAATAAGGTTTTTGAACCTATCCCTCCAGGAGAACCACCAAATAGGGGGTTTGAGCATATTATAGAGTTGGAAGAAGGTTCAAAACATGTTATCACTACTCCTTATAGACACCCAAAAAATTATAAGGATGAAATTGAAAAATATATTAAAGAACTCTTAGACATGGGTCACATAAGGCCAAGATCTAGTCCTTTTGCATCTTCGGTGGTCTTGGTAAAGAAGAAAGATGGGACTATGTTCATGTTCATTGACTATAGGGCCTTGAAAAAGAAGACTATTAAGAACATGTATGCCATCCCTCGGATAGATGAGCTATTGGATGAGCTACATGACACTATCTACTTCACCAAAATAGACTTGTTCTATGGTTATCATCAAATCAAAATGAGGGAACAAGATATGCCAAAAACATCTTTTGGATGTCATTATGGTCATTATGATTTTTTGGTTATGCCCTTTGGGCTAACTAATGCGCCAACCACTTTTCAATCATGCATGAATCATGTCTTCAACAAGCAATTGAGGAAGTTTCTCTTAGTCTTCTTTGATGACTTGTTGATTTATAGAAAAACTTGGGAATATCCTCTCAAGAATGTAGAAAACATCTTGAGCATTTGGAGGAACAATATTTGTATGCTAAAGAGTCAAAGTGTGAATTTGGGATGACTGAAGTCCTTTACTTGGGACATATCATTGGAGAGAAAGGAGTACAGGTGCACCAAGAAAAAATTCAAGCTATACTTGATTGGCCAACACCCAAGACTCTTACTAAGTTGAAATGGTTCCTTGGCATTTGTAGTTACTATAGGAGGTTTGTCAAAGGATTCTCCCAGCTTTGTGCACCCTTGACAGATTTGACCAAAAAAGGTGCATTTAGGTGGAACCAAGAGGCACATGTGACATTTGATAAAATGAAGAAGGTAATGATCACTTGTCTGGTTCTCTCTTTACCAGATTTCTCGTAGCCTTTCATATTGGAGTGTGATTCCTCAGGTGAGGGAATTGGAGTGGTTCTTATGCAGAATAGGCACCCCATTTCCTATGAGATCTGAAAACTGAGGGGGCCTGAGCTCCTACACACTATTTATGACAAGGAAATGTTATCCATTATGCATGCTTTGGCTAAATTCAAACAGTATTTGGTTGGGGCGAAATTTGTTTCCAGGACAGATCACAATAGCCTCAAGTACTTCTTAAACCAAAAGGACCTTAATGAAAGACAACAAAAATTGGTTAGCAAGATCCAAGCTTATGAATTTTACATTGAATTTGTCAAAGGAAAGAACAATGTGTTGGTTGATGCTTTGTCTAGGAGACCTTCAGTATATGCCATGACAAATATTCTAGTTGACTGGAAGACACATCTTTTGGTGGAGTATTCTAAAAATAGGTTTTCTTGTGAGTTGATGGATGGGCAGGTACAGGATGATAACTTTAGAATCATGGATGACATCATATACTACAAGGGTCGAATTTTCTTGGTTCCTGAGTCAGAATTCAAAATGAGAGTGTTGTAGGAATGCCATGATTCACCATTGGTTGGGCATCAAGGATTTTTCAAAACATACAGGAAGGTAATGGAAATATTTGCATGGAGGGGCATGCAAAAGGATCCACAAAATGATGGTCAGACAGAGATAGTCAACAAATGGGTGGAAGGGTACCTCTAGAATTATGTATCAGGGAAACAAAAGGCATGGGTTAAGTGGTTACACTTGGGTGAGTATTGCTACAACACCACCTACCACATGTTTATTGGTATGTCTCCTTTCAGGGCCTTATACAGTTATGATCCTCTCACCTTTGTGGATATTGTATTCGGGGATAGCAGAGCACCTATGGTACAGGATTGGATCCAAAAGAGCCAAGATATACTTAGAGAGCTAAAAGATCACTTGCACAGGGCGCAAAATCAGCAAAAGTTACATGTAGACAAGCACAGGGTGGAATGCACATTTGAGATTGGTGATCTTGTGTACTTAAGGATCCAACCTTATAGACAGGCATCTATAAAGAGGAATGGTGCAGAAAATCTGCAAACTCATTTCTTTGGGTTGTACAAGGTGAAAAGAAAAGTAGGGGTCATGGCATATGATCTTGATCTACCCCCAAGAAGCAAAATACACAATGTTTTTCATGTATCATGTTTGAAAAGAGCCATAGGGAAACACATCACTCCTATTGAGGAACTACCTCCCTTGGATGAGGAAGGACAGTTGATATTGATACCTGAAAAATTGTTCGTAGTGAGGGAGAAGAGGCTAAGGAAGAGGAACAATGGGGATTACTTGATTAAATGGAAGGATTTGCCTATAGAGGATGCTACTTGGGAGAATGAACAGGTTCGTCAGAAAGCAGGATCAGAATTTCTGGTGGGAAAGCAATTCCCAATAGGGGAGATTGTAATGCCCCCCACCTCTTGATAAGAGGATTATAGAGACTTAGTCATCTATATGTCCCCACTAGACTATAGTCTCGTGAGAAATGGGGACTAAGAGGCTCCAAAGTGTTCACCTGAGCATAATGTTATAATTTAAAAGAGACTTTGGGGAAAAAGGTAAATTAAGTGAAAAAAGGAAACATGAAGAAAAGTAAAGAGATAACCTTAGGAGGTGGTCAATTAACTCAAGTGAGAATTATACCAGGGGTATAAAGGAAAAAGGAGGGTGCCTCACTCCTCATTCATGTCATTTTCACTTTTGCATCTTGAGCTCTTGAGATAAGGACGTTTTGAGGGTTTTGGGAGAACAAACCCTAGAGATCAGCTTAATGGTGAAATATTCCACCTCTCCTGGTCCAAGCTTGGTCACGGAGGTGCAATATCCCTCCCTCTCCATTCTACAGTGGCTATCAGTTACTCGTCCATTGGAGAAGAGAGAGAATGCACAGTTTATGGGGTTTTCCAACAAGAGGGCGCACTTGTTGAGAAAGATCTATTCGATATGGAGAGAGGAGGAGGTTTTGGAGGCAAAAAGCTATTGCGATCTAATTTTGGGGCCTATGGTGCCTTTCCTATCCCATTTTGGAGAGGTTTTCTTTGGCATATTATTTTTTGGGAGCTTGGCACGAGTTCTAGTGAAGGAGGGTGCACTGCATTAGTGAGATCCACTCATTTGAGGTACCATAAAACCTTCGATCAACACAAGACTCAGCCAAGGGGCTTGACTTCCCCCAATATATTGTTCTATTTATTTTAGATGGGTTTGGAGGCCTAGTGGAGGAGGGACGAAATCTTGGTAAGCTACAACCACAAGGGAGTGTGCAACTCATCCAGGGAGAGTAGATCCAGTCATTGAAGGGAAATAAATTGATCTTGTCCTTTTCCTCATGAGTTTGCAGTGTCTTTGGAGTCTATTCTCTTCCATATTTGAGCTTACTGGAGTAGCCATCATTCCATCTTGATTATTCTTCATATATCTATCCATATCTGCAGATCTATTGTATCAGATCATTCTATTATTTAAATAAAGGTCAGATCTGAATTTGTTGATATTCCATTGTGTTATATCTCTTGTATCTTGCTATTTTATGTGATTGTTATCATACTTCTATCATTTTCACACTATAAAACTTCACATAACCCTTCTATCGTAAATCTGGAAGGTTGACCTGCAAAACAAACATAAGACAAGCAAAAAACTCCATAAAAACCTAAGTCTCCGACCAAGGAATAGCTTGGGAACATTACATTCTCCTTCAACTTATGGAATTTCTTCATTTTCATAAGTATTATCTTTAGTAGTGTCAGTTTTCATTTATATTCCCATAAATAGAACCTATGTATTGTCATATTCACTCATGTCAAATGAGCTATTATCTCCTTTAGAATAAATTTTTTTCTTTTTCTTATAGAATTTGTTTCTTTATTGGGATTTACTCTTTTTATGTTCTTTCTAATTGTAAGATTCTTCGTCATCACTATCTTTTTCCTTGGGATAAGGAAATTTGGAAGCAAAGTGTCCAGTTTTTCCACAGTTGAAGAATTTGAAAGATAACTTCCCTTTGTATTTGTTAGATCATTTCTTAAGTTTCTTAATGAAGTTTGCTTCTTCCTCATCGGATTTGTCTGAGTTTCTTTCATTCGATACATGTTCATGGTTTTTAGTTCCTTTTAAGACTTTGAAAGATGTTTCGCCTTTTGATGGTTTTTCTTGTCATGTTCTCATTTCATAGGCTGTGATAATCCCATGTAGTTCATCCATTATGAGTTTTTCAAGATTCTCTCGATCTTCCAAGGTAGATACTTTGGGATCATATCTCATTGGGAGTGATATTTGTATCTTTTGGACTACTATTTTGTCATCTAATTCTTCTCTTAGTCCTTTGATTGTGTTGACAATTTCATCTACTCTTAGAAGATATTTTGCAATGTTTTCTTCTTATTTCATCTTCAAGATTTTAAATTGTCCTATGTACGTTTGAAGATTTGCTTGCTTAAATTTGGCATTGTTATCACACAAGTTGTAGGTTAGGCAAAGCACGACCCAAACACTAAATGGCGACAACTAAGAGGTCACCTACCCATTGTCACCTTAGGCAGGTGTCTCGTCACTTTAGAGGTGAGATAGTCACCTCATGGGGGGAATCTCAGTGACCCTAGGGGGAATGAGATGAAGATGGAGGAATATGGAGATGAAGTCCCTATAATTCAAATCTAAATGTTGTGAAATTGTTGGAATGAAGTCTTGGGATAGTCCAAGGGTTTCCAAGTATGTTGAATAACCTGCAAATGGTGAAGTACCTGCCCGAGACACAAGAAAAACAAGCATATATTGCAATATAATCACTTGGACAATAAAGTTAAGTTTGTTGTCCCTAAAAGAAGTTGTTAGTAAAAATTTATATAAGTAATAAAATGGCATCACAAGCTGCAAAATAAATTCTAGAGATCAAGTAGAAGATACAAGAGCAAGGCTAGTTAATGACTAGCTAAACTCAAGATGAAAGACCAATATTCTAGCATGAAAAGATAAGGATGTTGTAAACACTTTTATACAGAAAATTATATCATCCTTGGGGCTATAACATTCAATTTATTACAGAAATAAAATCAGCCCCTGAAAACCCTCCAAACTTTGCCAAAAAGTGCGCTAGACCAAGAAGAAAAAGTGTGCAAACTTTGGGCAAATTCCAATGGTTGATTAGGGAGTTATTCAAGTAAATGAGTTAGGGTTTTGCATCCCTAATGGATGGATATACAATTTTATAACAGAATCAAGAAGTATCCCTTTGATGGGTACGCCATAGTTGTTGTGAGGTGCCCAAGGCACAAGGAACACAATCCAAGTTGCAAGAATTAAAAATGACAAGAAATCACGGTTCCCAATGCAATAATTTGTTTCTCCAATGCAAGACCAGTGCCTTTAGTTATGGGTTAATGGGGTCAATAAGAAAGATCTAGGGTTACTAAATCCTTGGGGGTGTAAACCCTCTTACTTGTTAGAATATAGAATATGGTGTGCTCATTTTACCATTGACGATACCCTCGTCACCCAACCATAGGCCGAAGCCACCCTCCGAGCACCTTAACCTTGACTGAGAATTACTCCGGAAGCAAACCCTAGGCT